>LUCG01172451.1:0-12069 GCA_001633085.1 Carthamus tinctorius
CTTTATTCAAGGCTTATTCAGTTTGCATAATAGCGTTATGCAATATGAATAACACTAACCCGCAGGTTTATGCAGAATGAATAAGCCTTGACCCGCGGAAGTCAGATTGCCACATGTCGCGCTCTGGGCTATCCTCACGTTCACAACCAAAAAGTGGTTCACATTTGAACCCACCCCTATATATATAAGAAAGGTTCAAACGAGAATGCTAACTATTTAAGAAAACAAGAACAAGTTCGTCGATGTATAAAATCACATGTGATTTTACATTGACGACAAAAAGTTGTACATGGGCGACTTTGGCCGCGACTTAAGTTGCGTGAATCATATAATTATTTTGTACATGAATTATGTATGGTTTTGTACATCAACAAACTTTTTATTGTTTTCTTAAATAGTTAGCATTCTCGTATGAACTCACACTCTATTTAAAAAAACAATAAAGAGTTCTCATTTCAAATTTGGGATTTTTACTTTTTTTTCTCTATTCTAGTGTCCGCTTTAATATAGCCGTTTGAAAAAAGAAAAATTTGGTAGTTGCGCTGAATGGTTTAGTGCTCGAGGATTAAGTGGTTAGAATGATTAAGAGGCTCTTATAATATGGTGCAAAATGAAATATGGTGGTTTGGTAATTGTTGAGTATGAAATCAGGACTCTGAATGGTTAAGAAACATCTAGGATACAAAATTATTCAGAGGGCTTTTGGACCATTAAGAGGCAATCCAAAATTTTGCCATACAGAATTCACCTCTTTTTTTTGAAAGGCAACAAGATTTTAATACCCACCAAGAGAAAAACAAGTACAACAAAACACAAAGGACCAATCTGCAGAAAACAGAAGTCCCCCAACAAGCAACCAAACAGCAACCAGTTTAAGAAAAGGAAAAAATAAGCTATTAAGACCAAACAGTGGACTCACGAAAAACAAAAAAGGACTATGATCCGCCGAGGTTATGAGGGTTAAACTCAGCAACTACCACCGCCCTTGTAGCCCGGTCTTCTCGCCCTTATAGTGAGAAAGCAGAAAACCACTTACCTACTATTTTTGGTTGGATCCTCGAGCCACTCTTCCCAAGTCTTCGTCCATTTTTTCGACCTTCTTGACAGCCATTCAAAAGCCATCCTTTGCCATACAGAATTCACCTCTTAACGATTCAGAAGTTGCCTCTTAATAAAACTGTTAAAAGGTAAACAAATAGCACCTGAATATGCTAAATTTTAGATACTAAAAAGGATTATATGGATACATTTAAGTAATAAACTTTTTAACATTAGTATCTGAATATGCTAAATTTTAGTATTATTAGAATTTTGAAGAATAAAAATATATAGTTAAGTAACTTTTGTTTTAGATTCCTGTTCCATCTTTTAAAACTTTTGTTTAAACTTCAAGGAATGTAAATTTTTGATTTGGAGCATTTAGGTACCATTTAATTGTCGCTTATCTGGTAATGTTTATCGGGTCAATTTACCTCACAAGATGGATATGACAAGAACTAAAATATTACTCGATGAGAGTGATGTCATAAATCGAAAGTCTTACCCAATAAACGCTTATCGGGTAAGTGTTTAAGTAAACAACCCCTACAAGAAAGAAGAATCATATTCATAACAAATATGCATTAAAACATGAGATCTTTTTCCTTTATTTACAACTGGAAAACACTTAAAGGAAAATCTATCACCGTTGCTTTTTATGCTATTTTCTTGAAACTTTAAAAATGTGTAGATATAAATAAAAGAATCAACATTTTAGGAAGCGTTTGGTTTATAGAATGATTTCTGAAGAAATGAAATCTGTCAAAGAAACTGGAATCCGAAAGGAATTGGAATAGAATGTTATCAGGTTTGTCAAGTACAGAATTTGTCAAATAAATTGGAATCTGTCTGTTTAGTTTGCTAAGAAATTGGAATGAAATGCTAAAAAATGACATAAATAATGTTTACGTTGTTTATTTATCATTTTCTTTTTGTTATTTCATATTCTTATATGTCACTTATGACCCGTTTTATCTTTTTAATAAAAAAAGGGAAAAAAGGAAATCTATTTGTTGGTCACATTTCACAATTGATGTTCAAAAAAGCCTATTAATTACATGATTTCAAATAAATATACAAATTTATGGGACTAAATGGTTTTGATCATACCATGCCTTTTGTGGTCCAATGGATGTCACAACCTCATCTGACTCATATGCTTACGTGGCACAACCTCATTGACGTGGACACTTACGTGGCACCACCTTAAGAAAGCGGAAAAGCGCACTATCTTCCTGACATCAGTTGAACCAAATCTTGATTTTCGTAGAAAGAACCAAGGTCCCAATCCTCGGTCGACGATGAAAGCGTCATCAGCGCAACCACGATAGACCTCATGCTCGGCCTCAATTGCGGGTTTTCATGTGTACAAGCTCTAGCAAGTTGCGCTACCTGCAAATTTAACGTTAAAGATTCAAACTTACAACCTTTATGGTCATTTATTCCATAAATAAATACCCCTATCAATTGAATAACAAATTCCCTCTGTCCCACCTACATGTCATTATTTTTTTGAATATAAATTTATTTAAGTCATCTTATTATTCTCTTTCCTCGCCAAAGTGACGATATGACATTATGTGATTGGTGTACAACATTTTTTATTCCTCTCGGTGACTTTTCTTTTTCATTTTACGTATTTACCTTGCGGATTGAATCGAGAGGGTAATCTGCTCCAAGTCTTGGGTCAACCACTTTGCGTAGGCCTTCATTTGTATCGGAACCGCTTAAGACCTCCTCAAACTACAAAAGACGAAAACAACAAAATTTATGACCAAATGTTTTTGTTTTCGTTTTACAAATAAGCGGAATATTCGGAAAAGATCTTGAGAACTAACCAAACTAACAAGTCCCTTGGACTCGGTAACGCATTCATTTGTTTTAACAATGGCATCTTTAGCTGATATTAGTTCAAACAAAACAACCCCGAATGCATACACATCAACCTTTGGAGAAACCTCACCATACTGAGCGTATCTGCGCCAAAATATATCATTTTAGAAAGAAAAACATGGTCCAAGAAAACCCTCCCCTCTATTCTTTGGGGTAGACGACAAGCCTACCACAACAACAAAATCGACTTTATAGGACGCCAAATATGTAGTAATAGACTGCTTTATAGGACTTAAGTTTATGAATCAGACAATTGTACCCCTCTATAAATGCGTTACTATAGGATGTTATGACGTATTTGAACATCCAAACAAGCTTTTTAGGACACTTATGAAATAAACTGTCCTATTATTTAAGAAGTATCTTAGGAACATATTTTCTGTGTAGGACCCTTGTTTTTACAAGACACTTTTTTCAAATAATGTTATATAAAAATACTAATAAACTTCAATTGTATAAATCAGTTTATTAAGACATTTAGACATATTTAGCGTCTTATAAAATTGATTAGTTTTATAGTGTGCATATATCCTATCCCTAGAACCCACCTCCGGGTGGGACGTACTAACATATTGGGCTCGTTCAGTTTGGTTTTTCTGGTCTAAAATGAGTTTAATGATATCGATAGATATAATGCAAATCTTACTCCGGGGGCATGTATCCAAACGTGCCGACTAAACGGGTTTGTAAAGAACCACTCCCGACTTCCGTAAGTTTCGTCAGCCCAAAATCCGCAACCTACAGAATCATAATATCTAGTCTTAAAAATCTAATAATACGAATTGCATAGTTTACTTAAAGCTTTTGTTTTTCTAACCTTTGCATGAAAGTTTTGATCGATTAAAATGTTAGCAGACTTGATATCGCGATGGATGTACATGGGAACCGTGTGCTCGTGAATGTATTCGAGTCCTCTAGCCGAATCAAGAGCAATTTGTACCCTCGTAATCCATGGAACCGGCTCCCTCCCTGATAACGTTACAAGTTTGCAGTTCAAAAACACGATAATTAAGCCAAAGGGTGTTTTTTTCGGTTTCTTTGTCTTCTCGTTACTTACCCGATGAACCACGCAAATGTTGACTCAAATTGCCATTCTCGATAAATTCATAGACCAAAAACAACGATCCTTCGACACAATATCCTATCAAACGTACCTGTAAAATTACGAGAGCTCATTCAATTGCCAAGCATGAGGTGAACCCATATGAATAATCTGCAACATCTTCTTCAGATAGATTTTATTCCGATATTTTCAGTATTAATGTTATTCTTAAAGACGAGAAGCGAAAATACAAATGTGGGTGTGATGTCAAGAATTACCAGGTTCAAGTGATGAACATGTGTTAAGACCTTCAATTCAGCAAGAAATTCTTTTGATGCTTGCATATCCATCTTCTTTATTGCAGCTTTCTGCACTTGTTACCATTAAGTCATTCAGATGAACCAACACAAGCTTTCAAATAAGCCCCAACAATCATTCATCTTAAAGTGCCAAACATGCAATTTGTAAGTCAAAGGATCAAAAAGACTATTTGGCGAATTAACAGATAAACTAGTCACATTTGGTAAAAGCTAGCTGATAAGTTAGATGACTATGTAAAATGACCTAAAATGACATGCAATATTAACTAATCCGTAAGGAGCATAATCGGATAGAGTGAAAAAAAACCCTTGGAGCTTATTAAAAAGCTATCTACGGTAGCTTTTCAAAAAACTAGCTTATGACTTACTAAACAAGGCTTTTTCAATAAGCTCAAAAGCTAAGTTATGGTTGTCAAAACATGGTCAAAACGTGTCCCTTGACTTTTCTACAACATCCTAATTCATAGTGAAACCAAGTTGGTTTGTAAACCAAACCTGATGTGGGGTTCGGGAGGGTCAGATGTATGCAAACATGGCGTCTACCCAAAAGAGTAAAGTTGGCTGATCTAATCACATAAATTGTTCAAGATTTTAAAATTCGTGCTTTGGGAAATAGATGTATGATCATCAAAGACACAAACCTCGCCTCTAAGCTCTGCATAATAAACGGCTCCAAAACCACCTTGACCAATCTTATTAGCGAGGCTAAAGTTATCCGTAGCCTTGGCAAGCTCCTCCAACGTGAACTCTACCGACTTGTCCACGGTTATACCCACCACGCCTTGCGGTGCACCGCCAATAAGAGGGCCCGACTCTGTGGTTCTTCCCAAGTTGCTACCTGAACCCACATGCACAAAAGGAAGACATATATTTCATATACTTAGCATTTGAAGCACCTTGAAGAAATACAGAATAACCAAACGAACCCAGTATATCCCACTTACAGGTTGGGCCAGGGGAAATAAGATGTATGTAGACTTGACCTCTCACATGAAGAAATAAAGAAAACATAGTCCAACCATTTTTTCCATTCATCATTTCTCTACCATTTGGGATGATGGAGGACAAGTCTGCATACAACCCCCTAGACCCTACGTTTAGGCAAGATATTATGTGTTCATTCGGTTTTGTTCGGTTTAGTTTGTACTCCATAAATTCGTCCCACAAATAAGTGTCCATATTTTTATTTTTATTTGTCCAAGAATAAGCATCTGGTTTCCAATTGTACCTTTAACTATGAGATGAAGAGATTTATTAATCCTTCTATTATTCGATAAAGTGAATTATGGTTTTAGTCCCTGGTTTGTTGAAAATTGTGATTTTCGTCCTTATAATTTGTAACTTCTTGCTATTCTCGTCCTTCTGATTTACAATTCATAATTGTTTCTGCCCCTATTGTTTATAATTCTTTACTGTTTTGATCTCTTGTACTTAAAGGTAGGAATTAGTCCACCGGTGAAAATAGCAAAAATTGCAAACCATAGGAACGAAAATCGTAATTCCTAACCCACAAGGACGAAAATAGGAACTATTAACAAACCATAGGGACAAAAGGTGTAATTTACTCTTAATGATAAAATTGTCATTTAGTTCATCAAAAAGTGTACATTTCTAGAACTGTGTGCCTTTTTTCACTGTGGAGATTTATTTTAAGACATTAGAAATATCAAAGATGTTTCAAGATAAAAAAGAATTCCAAGATTACCATGACCGTGCTCGGTTCCATGTTCATCGAGTAACGACCCTTCTGCTACCCTCTTCTGTCTGTAAAAGCCAAAGTAGAAGCAAATGCCTAAGAGAAGGGCCACAACAACCGCTCCAACCGATATACCCGCAGTGGCCCCACCGGATAATCCTTCTTCAACCACCATCACCACCACAAAGTATGTCAAATATACCATCAAGAAAAGATTGATATTTCACATTTGACTTCAAATTGAAAAAAATAACTTCAAGATTAAAGATTCATGGAATGAATAGGCAAAGAAGACAACCTCCTGTGCTGCAATAACAAAAGGACATAATCAGATAAAATAACGATACACAAGGTTCCGGTAAGTAGGAGCGCATAAAGGGATTATCGTTTACCTTATCTTTAACGGTGGAAAGGTTCCGTTTTGATCTGTAACGAAAAAAAAGTATGAGAAGAAAGTCGTAGGTAATAAATCAAACCAAATAAAAAAAGCAGTATATCCCATTTGAAGGTATTGCTTAAGGCCATGTTTGGCAACAATAAGCAGCTTACTTTTTTAAGTTATTGAAATAGAACCCTGTTTGGTAAGTAATATGCTAGTTAAAAAAAATTAAAATAGAGTATTGGGGTTTTCACCTTTTTTCAATTATGCCCTTCTAATTTTCAATAACTCATTAGCTAGTTTTTACCAAACTTGACTAGCTTATGAGATACAACTAGCTTAACAGATTGTTTACCAAATTCAGAACCTTGAACTAATCACAAAAGTGAAAGTGAACAAGACGGATATCTACTACAAAAATGGTATTCGATGAATGAAACAAATATTTCCGCATTAAATTGAGAGGCTGTTGAGTCTTTTTACTGCTTTTTACTCAACAAAATCAACTATTGCAACTCATGCAACAAAACCATCTTAGACGAAAACTAAAGTAGACCATCCATGCTACCAAAATCGAGCTTCTATACAATCTAAGTGTCAAAGTTCCACCTTAGGTAGATACGAACCATCAAACATATATATATATATGTATATGTATATATATAGGATCAAGTTTATGGGAAACCCGTAATAAAGTAAAAAAACCGAGAAGCACCTTAGTAACCGCTCATCTGGATGGTATCCACATGTGCATACAAGTAATTTATAACATGCACAAGTGAATAACATGCCTACATGCATATGCACAAGTGAATAACATACCCATGTGGATAAAAACCAAAAACCAACTTCCATACTTGTATGCAAATGTGCTTACCATCCAAATGAAGGTTATCAAGGCATTCCTCAGTTTTTAATTTTGGTGGGTTTTTACGTGAACCTTGCTCTCTCTCTCTCTCTCTATATATATATATATATATATANTCAACTTAATCATTACAAACAGCTTAATCCATACAAGGTCTAACAAAAAAACCAACCAAACACCCTCTTAATAACCTCATCAAGTACAAGAAACAAGAATCAAACATGAAAGAATGCATGATCTTTAGAACATTAAACACCATTCTTACCTCTTCCCGGAACGAACACCAACTCACCACTTCCAAAATTCGATCCCGGATTGTAACCCCTCAACAGAGTTTCATTCACCCCACTTCCATTCACAATTGTGGACAAATTCTCACCACTTTGAATTGGATAAGTGATGAACAATCCATAATCCTTAGAAACACCACTATTCCCACAAGAACAATTCACCATAACATCAACTTCACTACCTAAAGGTATATTCACCTCATCATAGCTATTGAAACCCCTCAACATATCCACAGTTGTGAGGTTAGAATAGTAAGTCTGTGCAATCTTTGTGTAAGTATCTTCTGAAACAACATCGTAGACGAACCGATGACTCAAGAAACCGCGATCGTTACAGCCACACGAAAAGGGTACATTTACTCTTGTGCCATTGTGAACAATGTCTGTGTTTGTGAGTCCAGGGGTATAACTTTGGATTTCTTGGAGTGTTTTGGAAAAGAGTTGGGAAACATATGTTAGGTTGGAATATGTCCACATGGTGTATGAAGCTAAAGCAACACATTCACCTTTACAACTTCCTGATTCAACTCCATTAGTTATGATCATAAAAAATAAGACCATGGATTGAACTAGAATCTTGATTTTTCTCCTATATTGAATTTCCATGGTGGGAAATTGGAACACAAGCTAACACTAGGAATGGATATTGTGTTGAATTAACATGAATATGAAGTAATTTTAGAGGAAAAAGATGGAATTTTGGGTTGAATTGGCATGAAGTTTGGAGAAATTAAGAGAACCCAGATGGAAAATTGGGTTGAATGATGAAGGAAGGAAGAATGAATGCCCAATTGGAGTAAATGAGACGGCTGAGTTAACGGAGACTTTTGGATTCAAATGGTTGAATCATCATGAGTCATTCTTGAAGAATGCTTTTTTGGTTATATAAATGGTGGGGTTTATATTCCACTATAAGTCACAAAAACAGTGGGTCCTATACAAATTTGTTCAGTAAATTACAGTATTTTTGTTTCTGAGAGTACTAATTCTTACTTTTATATTTAAAGGATTAAAACAGAATTTATAAATTTTAAAAACAAAAATAGTAGTGAGTTACAACCATAAAAACGAAAAGCTTAATATTAAATCATAAGCCAACGGGCTTGCAGTCCAGCAGTGTTTATAAGGTATCTTCTTTGTGGTTGTAGGTTCGAGTCTCGTAGTGGACAGTGGTGTAAATTTTAAGAGTAGGTTACACAATCTGCCGTTCAATAAAAATCACAAGGGAAAAAAACCACAATTCGTAACAAATCATAGGGATTGAAAAATGTAATTACTCAAATTTATTTCTATAAAAATAAGTCATAATATAAAATTTTCAAATAATCAAACTTCTACCTTTCAAAAGGTAAAACTAAAAGCATGCCAATGGAGGTTTTTCTTAAGATTCTTATTGGAGTTTTTATATGAACCTTCACTACGGAACAAAGGTTTTTGTTTAATTACAAGTTTTTATTGGAACCCACAACAAGAACTCGAGTTCTTGTATATATTTTTCTTTTCTTTTTGTTATTATTTTATTTGTTATTCCTTAACTATCTTTTTTTTAATAGTTCTATAAAAACATGTATGCTAAAAGTGATAAAGAAATACAAATTATTACAATACTCTTTTTTGTTTCTTGAAATTTTTTATACAAATTTATATTTATGTTTTAGATGTTTTTCAAATATATTAACATTAAAAAATTAAAATTAATATAGAAAATAAACATTAAATGTATATGTGAGGTTTTTTATAATTTAATAATATAATATTATATAAATTTATTTAATAATATATAAATAAAATTACATTTTATAAATTCAAAATATAGAAAGGAAGATTTTTGTAAGAACCTCTATTATCGAGTTTCATTAAGTTTTTTATTTTATCGAGGAGTCAATGATGTGATAGAGAAAATACAAGTAGTAAGGTTTTTGCAGATTCCATTAATATAGATGTTATAGGAGTACACAAATGAATGTTGGTCTTTTTTAGTTTTTTTGGTTAAGTACTTTAAAAAGTTATTATTTTACAAGTGTTTTCAATAGATGGTATGAATGATTGGAAATTACCATAATCCATAGTATGATAAATTTATATATTTATGACCCTAACTAAGAAACCATAACAAGCAATGATAGAAAGATAAGGCCACAATTGGAAGTTCATTCGGAGATATAAAATCTTATATTTCAAAGACATTGAATGAAATTAACTATTAGTCACATCCTCTAAAGTGGTAACTATTTAAAAGGTCTTAAAAAGTTGTTTCTACCTTTATCATAATTAACTAGGTCAAGATTTTCTTTATAATTTTTTTTAACATCTCAAAATAATGAATCATTTTTAGATTTATATAATTGATTATTCATCATCCAACTCACTTGACTAACCTTTTGCTGGCACGAACACTAGTCCTGACCCACCATTGAAATCGAAACTTGGGTTGAATTGCTCCAATAACACTGGCGGGACACCCGACTCCGAGGCTATGGATTGCAAATCTTCTTCCGGGCGAAGAGGGTATGTTGCAAACAACCCATAATTCTTTGACACGTGTTTGTTGCCACACGTACAGTTTATCGTCACATTAATGTAAGCAAAGTCTGGTATATTCGTTGGTTCGAACCAATTGACCCGTTGGAGCCAATACTCATTTGTAAGATTGGCAAAAACCTCTCTAGCAACTTTACCATAAGTATCACCAACTTGTGTTTGGTATTTGAAAGTATGCCCTAAAAAGTCACTATTCAAGCATAGACACGAAAAAGGGATGTTAACCCGGGCCCCGGTTTCAATGCTATCGCTTCTTGGAATCTGCGGATTATGGCGGAGGATTTCAGGGATTGATTGGGAGAAAATTTGGCTAATATAAGTGAGATTTGTTCCTTGTGTGATATAATAGGATGCTAAGGCAAGGTCACAACCATGGCTACACTTGGATTCAATTTTGAGACTGAAGAAAAGAACCCACAATCCTAATTCTACTATATGTCTCTTTTTCTTTGAAATATTGTTCATGAGAAGGGAAGAGAAATGTAGAAAGAGAGATGAATGGAGAGGGATGTAATGTGTAGAGAGAGATATATGATATTATAGTTATATAATATTATAGAGATGGGATAGGGAGAGAGAGAGAGAGATTAACTATAATGCAAATGGGAGATATATGAACTATTATTTAAATGAGAGATGGAGAATATATGTATATATGTATAGATAGAGAGAGAAGAAGGGAAGGGAGGGGAGGGGAGATGAATAATGAAGTTGATTACATGTTTATCTTGTTTGATAGCATAAAGAATTGTGAATCATTATTGAAAGTATAACCTCATATCTCTTGTCTTTTATTAATATTTTAATACAAATTTTGTTATTACTCTATGGGCTTCAAGAATCAAACCACCAAAAATATTCATAAGCTTTTAGAGAGAGAGAGGGGGGGGGGATTAATAGAGAGATATAGTATAGTTCAAATATGAGAGAGAGGGAGAGAGAGAGAGATGAGACNAGAGAGATGAACAAGATACAATCATATATAAGAGAGAGATTAGCTTGGAAAAAAGAATGAAGAGAGTTTAGTTAAGATGAATCAAATGTATTATACATATATATAGAGAGAGAGTATAGTTTTAATACAAGTGAGAGTGGGGGAGAAAGAAAAAAAATAGTTGGATTAGCTATAGTGTAAATGCAAGATCAAGGACATACTTATGAGTTTCCAATAAATTGGTTTTTGAACTAATAGCTAATTAAACAATTGGTAGCTGATAAAAACTTGAACCAATCCATCATCTATCTTCATGACTTAATCTACTTTTATCAACCTTCATCTTCACTTTAAGTCAACTTCACAAACTTTTACATATTCTTGATTACTTCCACAAATATGAATCTATAAAAGTTTAGGTCATGATAATAGAAATAGATAAATGAAGTAGATGATTTCTTTTCAAAGTACAAGTAGATGAAAGTTGGGGCATTTGACCAAAATGGCTCAAATACATGTTGAAATTGACCTTCTAGTTATTTCTCTTCCGTTTTTACCAAAATAGCCATCAACTCCGTGATACTAAATCCATGATCAAGGATTTGGACCAATTTTATAAGAAATTTTCAACACATGGGGTCAATCCGTAATATTGTGTAAAAATAGGTAAAAGGAGTCAAATTCATGGATTCGTGAATCCATGATATAGCAAAATCACGTATTCGTGACTCCTTGATAATCCTCGAGTCCGTGATATCACGAATTTACCCTCTGATGTTGAAATTTTCTTACAAAATTGGTCCAAATCCGTGATCATGGATTTATTATCACGGAATTGATGGTTATTTTCATAAAAACGGGAGAGAAATAGCTAGAAGGTCAATTTCAACATATATTTGAGCCATTTTAACCAAATTCCCATGATAAAGAATTTGTACTTACGTTCACAAAAAAATCCTTCTTTTAGAACTCCAACCCTATATATAAATAGAGGAAGAAAGAAAATATATATATATATATATAGGGGTGGGTTCAAATGTGAACCACTTTTTGGTTGTGAACGTGAGG
>LUCG01172490.1:0-10944 GCA_001633085.1 Carthamus tinctorius
ACCCCAAAAAAAAAAACCCAAAGCTTCACCTTGTCCTTAAGGTTGAAGTCTGGAAATTGTTGTAAGAGATAGTAGTCTTTCCATGTCACTTCAAACTCTGCTAAGGATTTTAATTTGTTAAGCACCTTTAACTCAACCCGGGTTTTCTTTAATATTGTGACGATCCCGCATGAGAGATTCTAGTTCCACTTTCAGCTCCAGTTCAGCTGAAATTCGTGGAGGCAAGTGCTGAGACAACACACATGCTTCATTGTCTTGACTCTTGATGAAGTTGATACACGTGGAAACATTGATGTAGAAGGAAGATCCAACCAATAAGCCACTGTTCCGACTTTTTCAGAATTTGATATGGTTCATAGAAGCAGACATCAAGCTTTTGATTTTGTATTGATACCAAAGTTTTCAGCTGGTATGGCCCGAGCTTCATTGCTTAAGTAATCCAGTGTTGATATTTGGAAATTTTTTGGTATTAAACAGTCTATGTCGTTATAGTTACTTATTTTTTTATTCTTATCAAATTCATCAATAAGTTAATAAATTTCAGTATTAAAAGGATACTAGGGATATTCTATATTTGGTTAAATAATTGTTTCAAACTAATTAATGTTGAATATAAAGTGAACATGACAATTTGTATGCGATAAAGGAAAAAAGTAGAAGCCGTTATTTTGGGCCTGGCTGTAGACTTGAAATCTCGGTTAATTGTCAAAAAACATGGATGCCAATATTCTTTCTATCTCTCTCTCTCTCTCTCTCTCCATCCTCCATGAGGAGGTCGTTGACTACATTCGACACCACACTTGCTCCATTTCCCAACGCTGATTTGACCTAGCAAAGGAGATTAATACTCATAGATAAATTAGGTAATTGGAACTTGGCACACACAAGATGAAATTGAAAAATGAAACTCAGTACCTGCAAGACGAAATTGGAACTTGGAACACAGAAGACGGAATAGTTCTCATAAGACTACTTATTTCACAATTTGACCATAATGGGGGTGCTAGACGCCTAGTTCTCCAGGTGGGCGGTTAATCAATTTTTTAGGACCATAGACATACATAGCCGATCTATTCCTAGGAGCACTAAATGAACAACACCGTTCAGATGGTACAATGCCATGCAAGAGTTGGGTACCTTGTGAGAAAGTGGCACTTTGGTTTTGCCACCTCTTTTTGTTGTGAAAATGCTCGGTGAACGCAATAAGCCTCTTTTACAAATTGCATCTTGATGTATCTCCACATTCTATGAAAGCCATCATGTGGGTAAGAGTTATTCTTAGGCCTACCGCCTACGCTATTGTTTAAGAGGACCTTTTCCCCTCTTGCATAAATGAGTTTAGTTCCTATTGCTCCCATGAACATTAGCGCCAATCTCTTCATCAATTGGATTCAGGGTATGAATTTATCATTAACTTTCTTGAGAAGGAGATATTTTGGGTGGTTCCCATTTTTGTTATTCTTCATATCATACAACTCAAATGACCAACAATCGGCATCAAGTTCTACAATATTTTTCCTAGTTGATGAGTCGCAACAAATATCCATTTTTCTCCCTCCAACTACTAGCCAAGTGCATCTTTTTGGTCATATACATTGGCGACTTTAGTCAGCCTGCTCCCCATGTTGGTCTTTGAGGTGGGGTTCTACATGTCTTCTCGGAGGCACCCTGGGAAGACGTAATTTATTTGTAGTTCAGGGATACTGTTGGGTAGGAGCGCTTACATAGGACATTACACACATTAGGCATGATTGCATGTTTCTCATATGCAGACTGGACTAATCAAACTGTCTTATTCTGCGGAGGTTAATCTCCCATTACCTTGTTTTTGTAGGCAGCAATCTAGGTTAACAGGAGAGCAAGAAAAAGTCGAGCATCTCTTCTTACATCTGAAAATCTGAATGTTGGGTCATCATTGGTGTCATGTGTGAAACGACATGGCCAAGCGATTATTACATACGTTAGACACTTCAATGAGTAAGATAATTGGGGTGGTTATATTGTGATAATCCATATGCCATCCATAAATCCAAGAACTGAAGTTTTTGACCAGAGATACAAGCACATGGAAGTTGATCATGGACTTGTTCAATCATGCTGTGGGGTACTACAGTAGATGCTCCGATCACCAAATCCATTCACATTCGGACAGAGATACTGATGTAGCCATTAAGGAAGTATCATATCAACTTTATCTTGAACAACTTTACCATGGTAGATGTCTATGTGCAGACTTCAGGAGTGTTAGTTGTATACTATGCGACTTGAGTTATGTCCTGTATAAAGACTTGTATATTATCTAAGCTACATTAGGGCTTCCTTCTTGTCTTTTTTTGTGTGTTGTTCTCTGCAATGAGCCCTCTATGCACACATCCTATATGCATTATTTCTTTCCAATGATAAATATGAAGTCTGCTCAATTAATTTCACATATTATAAACACCATAGAGTAGAAGCCTTCATAGAGGAAGGGCTCAACAAGGTAGGAGACGTTCTAGATGCTGAACCCAAGTTGCTTGATTAATTGAGTGTCCATCACATGGTGTGTCTTGTTTGTTAACTTTTCCAATGGATGAGCAAGAAAAGAAAAAAAAAGCCAGTAGCTACTCACTGCAGTGCAGTCAGACTATTCAGCCATGTGAGGTGGCATGAGCATGGACCTCCCTTATGAGTTGGGACTTGGGAGGTTCCCTAGACAGATTTTTGCATTCGTGCTGACATGGTAAGGAAGCTATTCATTGTGAAGAACCACTTCTGCCATGAACATTTCAGATCAAATACTAGGTTGCTGATATTTTTGAAAATCCTCTTCAGAATATTGGACATGCTTTTATGCTTCAATTTCAGGTGCTAGATGCATTGATAATTTCCTTAGGCTCTTGCCACTTTGTATTCTCATATGTTTAGGTCAAGGGGCAAGGTGACTTATATATTAAGAACTCGCCTAGTAATCATATATTCTTTTGAACCCTAAATTTTGATGGGGGTAGTTAATTCCAGAAGATAACACGTCATATCCTTTTTAAATTTCATGTTCATAGTTGCTTCATTTTGCTAATGCTTTGGCTTCTGCTTGCATTGGAGGTGATGTTCTTTCATGACAGCTGGTACCTTTTCAGAGTAAAATTTCTGATATGGTAGATTTCTTACATGTATGCCTTTTCTGTTCAGGAGGGGAACTTAAAGCCATCGAAAAGTGAGCATGAACATGCATTCCTGCTGCAACTTCTTTTCTGGTTCAAACAGACATTTAAGTATGTTTTCTACTTTCTGACCTTTACTTTTGAGTTCCGTATAGTTGGGGACATGCAGGATCTCAGGATTCGTTGATTCTAAAAGATTGAGGATATGGGATTCATTCATAGATATGCATTTGCATATAGTCACAGGTTTAAATATATTCTAAAAGATTAATCAATTGCAGAAAGAAATATTCACATAGTTCATACATTAAATATATAAACTAAAGACATGCTTAAGCTGAAGTGTTATCATGCTTTTACTTAGAAAGAAATAATCACATAGTTCATACATTAAATATATAAACTAAAGACATGCTTAAGCTGAAGTGTTTTCATGCTTTTATGTATGGCATGGTGATATTAGTCAAATTATTAAGTGCAAATAATTTGTTCATTGCTCATGCCTCCTTTGTCTTCATAGGCCTAAGATGCAAGATCTGATTTCTAGCCTTAATGTCTACGTCCATAAATTGTGAATTTTCATCTCTCGTTTTCTCAATAAAGACCAAAGTTGCCCCTTCCGAATCCCAATACGTTATTTCCTTGCACAGTCGACAATTCGCGGATAGTCAATGTGGCATCCCATGCGCACCCTGGTGCACCTTAGAAGAGTTGAACATGTGAAGCACCCAATATGGGATTTGGTAAGGGGTAGCAGCAGCCCTGCCAGAAACTTGCTCACTTATGTCTTTGCCTCTTTGGTGGCTTAAGTGGTGAAAGAATTGATTAAACCAAATGGGTATGGTCAATCTTCTATCTTGGCTTTACATGGAATATATTAGTATCAGCTATGGAGTATCGTCCTTAATTCTCTTTTCCATAAGCTCATATACACACACACACACATACATATATATATATTGAGGGAGGTTTGACGGAAAACCCCCAAAAAATGAGAGCTGAAGAACACCTTGGTAACCATGGAACTGGATGATATGCATATCTCCATACAAGTAATTGAAGTTTTTTGGTTATGCACGTGTGCATGTTGCAGAATTACTTGTTTAACTAAATTACTAATCCACTACTTTTCAAAACTTTACCTACTTTCTTTTTTAAATAGAAGTTAGATTACCTATTTTCTTTTAAATTAAATTATCTAAAATATAATCAGTGTTTAACTAAATTATACTAAAAAATACTGATTATATTTTAGATAATTTAATTTAAAAGAAAATAGGTAATCAAAATTCTATTTAAAAGTGTTATATTTTAGATGATCAATTTTTTATTTAACTAAATTATACTAAAAAATCGAGGATTTAAATCTCTTTAATTTAAGGTCAATGATATATATAGAGTCCCCTTATTTTACAAACTGTGTAATTTGTGCAAACTTTGTAAACCAAGATTCCACCAATCANCTGTAAGGATATTACGTATTAATTATAGGAGTCGGTTTCAAATGGTTGGTTTTAACCCCCTAATTATCAGCAATTAATCTTGTCCATTAATCTATCTAATCAACGGTTTATATTAGTTTACAAAGTTTGCACGAATTACACAGTTTGTAAAATAAGGTGATTCTATATATATATATATATATATATGTATGTATATATTAAGATTCACATATGAATCTTAAACTGATTAAGAATCTCGATTATAAATTCTGAATTGATTCATGTACAAGTTATAATTAAAATTCACATCTGAACCTATATTAGGATTTACCTGTAAATCTACGTTCGGATCCACATTTTCATATATGAACTGACGTACACTTAATTATCTTCGTCTGATAATGGTTTGTGGGATCTTTTGCGTTTGGTTACATTTCAAACGACCAATGATTAACATCGATGTTCGCATTTACATATGAGATTTAGGAAAATGAGATTTATTCGATTTGTAGATTGCACCAATGATTTCAAGGTGGAAAATTGGATAAAAGATCAATGATTATCAATATCAAAATAATGTTATAGAAAAAATAGGAGATAAATTAGGATATTTGATATTTTCCATAGTTATCTTAATTTGAGATAAAGGACTTGAAATAGAAATTGAGTTTAACGTGAGAAGCGTGAGAAGTGAATCTGAACCTTTGATCACTTTTAATCTCATGCCCTCCCATGAATTGTGCTTTAGAAGAGAATTGATCTGGTGCATCTCATCCTAATGTGCCACACTTCTCATCCAATGGTTGATAACCACTTCTTACACTTCTCATGTTAACCTCAACTTCTCACTGAAACCCAACCCTATAGATAGATATTTTTTTTTGAGGTTTTCCCGTTCCCCTGAACCTCCCTTCATATATCACGTTTAGAAGGAGTTCGAGGTTGATGTAGCTTCCTCTGTTTTTTCTGTCCTTCCACTTCTACACTCTCTTGTTTTGTATGATAACATTTCATTCACCTTTCCTTCTACATACTACTGCTGTCACTTTAACCAGATCTGTAACTCTTCTACAACAACTGAAGCATTATCTAGTACACCTATCTGATATAAACTTGAACCAATTCATCTTCAATACCTAGTCTTCAACTAATTATGAGATGCTCAACTTCGTACCTGGTTTGAGGCAGAGATATTATCTTACCATCCCCTCCCTTGTAAAAAGTTCGAAACAAGCTAGATCTTGTTGATATTATTGTGAAGGGAAAGTAACTGAAGATATTACAATTGACGATAAATATTATCCTTACATTGAGTTATATTACTTGTCTCTATAATTTCCTGTTGTAACAATTTTAGGTGGGTGAATTCACCTTCTTGTGAAGGTTGTGGCAATGAAACTGCAAATCAAGGAATGGGTGTAGCGACTTCATCAGAGACTGCATATGGAGCCTCTCGAGTTGAACTTTATCGGTATGGATAGATGATAAATGATCTGCTCTCTGTAATCACTTACTGCTAGAATAGCTTGTATTTAGTTTTCTTGATTGATTACCTTTTTTTCTTTTTATGAGTGTCTGTTTGCATCTGCACTCCAAATTTCTGGGTTCTATGTTTCTTGTACCGGCCATAGAAAACACTCTTTTTTACCTTCAACTTTGTATGTGGAAGTTATTTCAATACTGGATCACAACTACCAAGACAAGATTGAACAAAATTGTTAAGGAAAAAAAATAGTAAAATATAACTAGCCACTAGGAACCTGCTGGATACTTTGGCCTTGTCAAGGTTTCAAGTGACAACAATAAGGCTTCAGATGGTGGAAGCACAAGCATTGGATGCTGCAGAATGCTTCTGATGGATACTCATGGTGGACCGAACAGATGACTGGATTTATGTTTACAATGGGTACAGGTGGTGGAAGAGGTGTCCCAAGTGGTAACCTAGAACTTTCATATGTGACTATTTGGATCACAATTCAAGTATCAGAATTCAGAGTGTTTTAGAGGTGTGCAGTACCGAGCCTAAACATGAACTACAATAATGAACTAATAGGCCGGCTAATATGGCGAGGCTTTTAAGCCCAAGTATAACCTAATTAACCCACTTTTATCTATTTATAGTATTCATTCTATATTATGCAGTGGTGCCATCCAATTTAATTAAGCAATGATGTTAAATAAGTAGATGTGTTGTTGATTTAGAGTCTTGGACACTTGGATTGTGTTGCTAACATCCAAGAGAATAAGCTGTGTACTTTCGTGCATGCCATGCTGCTTTTAGTCGTCGTACCATGTAATGTGTTGTTGGCAAAAGGGGGAAAGCATTCTTCCCTACATTGGGGTCTTAATTCCAACATTGACCTTGTGATTAACTATTAAGATTACCAATATCAAGAATTCTTCTAAGTATCATGCGGCATTAGAATATGAGTTAACTTTCTTTGTTGCAATGTTTAATCCCTTTGTTTCATTTTCTTACATATTTTTCTTAATTGAACCAGTTGCAATGTATGTCCAAGAATCACTCGTTTCCCGCGATATAATGATCCTATAAAGGTTTGCAGATTGTCTGTGGCTGCTTTAAAGAAATTTCTGATTCTCTAAACTCATAGTATCTTTTCATGGTGTAGCTTCTTGAAACAAAGAAGGGGCGATGTGGGGAGTGGGCCAACTGCTTTTCACTCTATTGTCGCTCTTTCGGCTATGAAACTCGTTTGGTAAGATGCTTATCTGCATTGCTATTTTGCTAGCACTTGAAGCTTTATTGCTGGTAAAGTTGATAAACTTATTAATTCTTGCCAACACTAGAAGTTTAAGATCATTGGTAATTGTTAAAAGAGTTGAAGGGCTGTTTGTTCTTAGTAAAATAATTGAGGGGTTGATCATAATTTGGCGATACTTTTGGGGTGATAGTGACAGTTAAAAAATATAATGGTCTTCTAAGGGCCACTTTGCTTTCTCTTGGTTGTTCGATAGTTGTATTATTTCTGATCCTTTGGTTGAATGTTGAGAATATACATGGTGAGGAGGAGCCTATGCGTAAGTTTCACTTTAGAAGGATAGACGCGGAGAATGACTCTTCCTGTGGTTTCCATTAGGATTGACCAATACTGTGTCAGACTCTGTTTGCTTGATCTAATCAGGTTGGGCTACCTCATATGTGCTGGACTCGCTCTCTTTTCTTGGTCTGGTTGGCTGTCCCTCCTATCCTTTATACTTTGTTACTCGTATTTACATAAGATTTTCTGGAGTTGCATGATAATCAAGTTTGTTAAGAGTTAAGACTATTTGGGTTTGATTTGTTTGACCAACTCTGTTTTGATTTAGTTTGTCTAGACTCTGCTTGGATTTGTTACAGGAACAAATAAAAACGGTGCTCCGTTTAATTTTCTACTAAGAGTATGTCTTCTATGGTTGTTTCCTTATCAGATATTGGATTTCACAGATCACGTGTGGACGGAGTGCTATTCAATGTTCTTGGGAAGGTAATTTGACACTAAGAGACAACAATGGTCCAATATTATCTACTCTACATTGACATGTGTCTAAATTGCAGATGGATGCATCTTGATCCTTGCGAAGGAATATATGATACCCCATTACTATATGAAAAAGGGTATCTTTGCCATTAAATTGCTACTATTAAGTTATGGAAAATTAGTATCTAGTTGTTATGTGAAAGCTGAATCCTTATCGTTGGAATTGAATTCTTTTCCTTGAAGCTGGAACAAGAAATTGAGCTATACTATTGCTATTGCAAGAGATGGAGTCTATGATGTGACTAAACGTTACACTAGGAAGTGGCATGAGGTGACCACAGTAACTAACAACTCTTTCCTTTCTTTCTTTCTTCGACTCCACACACGCATGTGCTGCTTCTACTGTTTTAACCAAGAAACATTGTTATTTTGAAGGTTCTATCTCGTCGAAACATAACTACAGAGTCTGCTGCATCTGGCATTCTCACAAATATAACAAGAGAATGTAGAAAGAACTTGACATCTGCGATTCCTGCACTTGAGGAACGTGACCGTAATGAAGTTGAAGAGCTTGATAAAAATTTACATTCTGAAGATGATGATTCTCTCTCCTTACCTGGAAGACTAAGTGGGGACAAGGGATGGCGCACGTTAAGATCCGAGATTGGTTCTGATTCTTTGAGCTCCTCTTCTTGCCCAGTTCGTAAATGCACAGATGAACATGTTTCAAGCATCTATAATGCATTCTCTCCTCTCATATCTCGGTTGGTAGAGTTCTCTTCCAAAAATAAGGCTCTTGAAGGTCTCCATTTTATCAGAGGGGTTTTGGTAGATCTCAAGAAGAGCTCTTTTAGAACAAGGAGAGTTGTTATTGATTCAAGTCTAAAGGATGCAAAGTTTTTTATCAGTGAACTGTTGCCGTCTTTTAATCTGATGCTTGACGCCCTCTCTCTGAAAAGTAAGCTAGAAGCAAATGGAAAAGTTGAAATTTGCTTAGCAGATGAACCTGTTAGAACCTCCATTGCATTGCCTGTTGTGTTTCATGCCCTGGATGATGTGCTCTATAACATAAAGCATTGCAATGACTTATGTAAATCTTCTCTTTCTTGGCCTCTACTAAAGTTAAACAGAATATGTTGTGGTTCTGTTCTTGCTAGTGGGGAAGAGCTACCTTTTGGAATTGTAAGTAGCCTGGGGTACATATTTCTTCAAAACAATTGCTTCAATATTATATTCATTGTTTATATTACTATGGACAAAATAAAACGGTCCTTCTAGTTTTATTTGATGAATTTTGTTAATATAAAATTTGGAAAATTTCAGGCTACTTCTGCATTTGATGGAACCCGCTTGTCGAAATGGGAAGAACCAAATGGCTCGAAAGGTATATTAGATGATTATGTTGTACCTGTTGAAATATTCTCTCTTCAATTAGTGGGATAGGAAGACGTAGCCCCTATGTACTTGCCCATTGCAGCATAACCAGGAAATGGATGTTTTTGTATAAAGGAAAATAACTCTTTGTTTGAAACACCCGTTTGATGTCAATAAAAGGGAGATCAGATGTGAAGCCAGTGTGTTATTACTAGATTGAAAAAGCATATGAAGGTCGACATGAGGATTTCAGCTCTTGCACATTTTAACATACATTGAAAAGCAAACAAGATGTTTGCTTATATGAAGGGTTAGGGCTCGTTTGGTTTGCAGGAATGGAATGGATTTGGAGGGATTTGGATTTCAGATTCATTCCAATTCCGTGTTGCTTTGCTTCATTGTCTATATTTGAAATCCTAGTTATTCTTTGAAATCCCAAACACAACATTTCGAAATCCCACGGGGTTGGCTAGGATTTCAAGCAGATTTCGTAGGATTTGTATATAATAATGTTTTAAAATATGTTAAAAACTTTTTTTTTCTAATAATCAATTACGTAAAAGGTAATTTAATTATTTTTATAGTTTTTTGTATTTTTAATAAACAATGGAATTCAAATCCATTCCAAATCCTACAAACCAAACACACCAAATCTTTCCCAATCCCTAGATGAAATCCAATCCATTCCATTCCAATCATACAAACCAAACGGACCCTTAGTCTAAGACTCTAAGGATATATGGTACTTCGCCTCGGGCAAAATTTGATTTTTACAAGGAAAGTGAATTCGTTTATTCTTTTGGCATTTTATTATCTAAATTGATTGATGTATGCTTATGTCGTTGAGTATTTGTTGAAGGAAATAAAAACAGAAGGCCTCCTTTTAGTGAACTATATACTCAATCCCTGCATAATGATGAGAAATGGACATAGATATCTTTACTGCAAATTAATATAGGTTCTTTTTTATTATGGTTTCTTTCACAATTCTTTATTAGACAATATAATTAGGAAAGATTTCCTGTATATTAATATTTTTTAGAAAGATTTTCTGTAGATTTGCTGGCCTTAATTGTAGTTATATATAGGCCCTATATTCTCCCTTTGAAAACACACAATCAATACAATACAATTCTGATTTACCAAGTTTAATTTGGTATCAGAGCCATAACCCTAGCCGTCACTCTCTCCTCTCTCTCTTTTTTTTTTCCGGCGATTATAGCTTTTCCGGCGAAGCCCTTCCTTGATCAACAACCATGACAATTCTCATAGCCTTTGATCAGAAAGAGAAAACTGTTCACAACTCACATAAATTCGGTTTCACTCTCAATTCCGATAACTATGGTTACTGGAAGTTATTGATACAGCCCTTCTTGGTAACCAATAACTTGTTTGGTTACGTCGATGGCACCATTCCGTGCCCAGAACCAACTATTCTGGTTGCCTCCTCCACAAAAGACAAAGAACCTGCTTCTCCTCCACAATCTCAACCGAATCCCCAACATT
>LUCG01172581.1:0-13573 GCA_001633085.1 Carthamus tinctorius
CCTTCTACAATACAAATCATACAAACTTACCCTATTGGCCATCCAAGAGGGACCCAACAGTTATCTAGATATAGTCTTCCTGTTTTGAATATAAGTTCGAGTTCCTTTTGTAATTCTTGTCACATTGGGAAATCCTTGAAACTTCGTTTGTCTTCTTCTAATTATAAAAATAATCACTTTTTAGACCTATTATTCTGTGATGTTTGGGGTCCAGCGCCCATCACTTCTTCTGATGGTCATAATTATTTCTTACTTTGTGTTGATGATTTTTCTAGATATATGTGGATATTTCGCTTGAAACACAAATTTGATGTCTACAATGTTTTTAAACAATTCATGACTGTTGTTGAACGACAATTCAATACAAAGGTCAAATCGGTCCAAGCAGATTGGGGGTGAATTCCAAAACATGTCACAAATTTCCACCTCTCTAAGAATTCTTCATCGCCTTTCATCTCCTCATACTAGTGTGCTGGTTGAAAGACGTCACCGCCATGTGGTGAAAACCGGTCTCACTCTTCTATCTCAATCCGGGGTCCCCTCTCAGTTTTGGCACTTTGCATATGACACATCAGTTTATCTCATTAATCACATGCCCTCTCGTAATTCCTCCACCATATCACCCTTTGAACGCATCTTCAAACGCAAACCCGACTTCTCTTTTCAAGGGTTTTTTGGTCTCAATGCTTCCCACATCCCCGTCCTTACAATAAACACAAAATGGATTTTCGCTTTGTAGCTTGTGTATTTCTTGGGTACATCCCCTCTCATCATGGTTACAGATGTCTCGATCCTACAACTGATCGCCTTTATATTGCTCGACATGTTCGTTTTAACGAGCAATGCTTCCCTTTCAAACTCTCCTCCTCTAATCCACCCCCATCCACAACTTCCCTACCCCCAGATCCTTATGTTTCTAGTTATCCGTCTGCCTTTATTCCACTGGATTCATCTACTCCTCCTCACTCTACCCCGTCCTCCAACACCTCCGATCAGCCTTCTATTCCTTTCCAAACCTATAGCAGGCGTCCTAAACCTGCCATGCCATCATCCAAGACGAACACATTTGTCCTTACTCCTTCCACCCAACCACCGCCTTCATCACAGCCTATCTCACAACCCAACATTGCTGCTCCTCCGCCTCGTACTCGTCCACCTTCCCTACGGCCCAATCTAAAGCTGAGGGTTCCTTACGATCCGTCCGCCTTTCATGTCTCCATTGACACTGAACCGCCAACCTTTTCTATTGCCAACAAAGACCCTCACTGGCGTAAGGCCATGGCTGAAGAGTATGATGCATTGATTCGGAATGACACTTGGTCTTTAATTCCTCGTCTGTCTAATGCTAATGTTGTTGATTGTAAATGGATCTATAAAATTAAGAGGGATCACACAGGTGCAATTACGCGTTACAAGGATCGTCTTGTGGCTAAAGGTTTCAACCAGCAACCGGGAATTGATTATCATGAAACCTTTAGTCCGGTAGTCAAATCTACTACTGTTTGTGTCATTCTCTCTCTTGCAGTTTCACAAAAGTGGCCACTACGACAGCTAGATGATCATAATGCATTTCTACATGGTGACCTGTCTGAGATAATTTATATGAGACAACCACCAGGTTTCATTGATCCACAGAAACCAAATCATGTTTGTCTTCTTCATAAGTCCTTGTACGGACTTAAACAGGCACCTCATGCCTGGTTTCATCAGTTGTCTAGGGCCTTGTTCTCTCTGGGTTTTAAAGGCTCTACTACAGATCCCTCACTTTTTATCTACTCCTCGGCTGGTACACTAATATATATGCTGGTTTATGTTGATGACATAATTTTGACAGGTAACAATCCTAAAGTCATTGATCAGATCATTAAAAATCTGAGCGACACTTTTGCTGTTCAAGATATGGGTACACGTTCTTACTTTCTTGGGATTAAGTTAGTGCAAGAGGTTCGGGCTTGCTTTTGTCTCAGAAGAAATATATTCTAGAAATTCTTCAAAAAGTTGGCCTCTCATAGGCCAAGACTGTCTCAACGCCTATCACCACTTCTGCTAATCTAGCTCTTGGCGATAGCCCCTTCTTTGAGAAACCTGTTCACTATCGTCAGGTTATTGGGGCTCTTCAATACGCCACTCTGTCCTATCCGGATATTGCTTTTGCAGTCAACAAAGTCTGCCAGTTTATGCATTCTCCGACAGAGAATCACTGGTCTACTGTTAAACGGATTATTCGGTACTTCCGAGGCACTGCTGATTATGGTTTATTGATTAAGAAAATTTGGGTTCTGCCTTACACGCCTACTCTGATGCTCATTCTCATAATCTAAATGCGTTCTCGGATGCAGATTGGGCTAGTTGCCCAGATGATCATCTATCCACCGGGGGATATGCTATTTACCTTGGTACTAATCTTGTATCCTGGCCAGCCAGAAAACAAAAGAATGTAGCTCGGTCATCAACAGAACCAAATACAAAGCCTTAACTGATACGGTCGCTAAGATTACATGGCTTGAATCTCTTCTTCGTGAACTTTGAGTTCCCTTGGCTACGTTGCCTGTTTTATGGTGCGATAACCTTGGAGCCACATATCTATCAGCCAATCCGGTCTTCCATGCACGCACAAAGCATGTTGAAGTCGATTTTCACTTTGTCAGAGAAAAAGTGGCAGCAAAGAAACTCTTGGTTCAGTTTATTTCTACTGATAATCAAATTGCTGATGTCTTCACCAAACCTTTATCATCACAACGGTTTGAGAATCTTCGGTCCAAGCTACAGGTTGTTGCCCGGCCTTAGCTTGTGGGGGATTACTAGACAAAAATATAATTCTTGTATTATAGAGGGGTAGAAAGTGTAAATATATACTCTATTAAGGTGTTGTATCCCATCGTATTGAACACAATTCAAAATAATAGACTTTCCAAGTCTGACTGTATGATTACTAGAACTCTATTTTAGAATAGTCTTTGATATGATTTCGTATATGTGCATGTTATAGTTGCTCAGAGCTGATTATTGTACATTGTTCAAGTATTTGCTTAGCTTGCATCTCAAACAGGTGCGTACAACCAAAATGTGCTTAATATGTTATGCATGATAATCGTATGTGTAATGTGGTGTTATGACAGACTGGCATGTAATGATTATGATAGGACTCATTGCGGTGCCAACACCTCAGTGTGGACTAATATGGATTAAGAGGCCTGGTACCAGTGTCAGTTATGATCCTCTTTGGTGCTTGCACCTTGAGGAATGGTTATGATGCATGTCCAATTCTGATTTGTATGCTTATGATTATGTTACATGCTTGACATAGAGTTTAGGTTTGTGCACACTAAGCGTAAAGTGTAACCCGTTGTGGTTTATGTGGTGTAGTTGCAGGTACCTCTTCTGATAAGAAGGGGAAAGCACATGCTTGATGCTCAGGATTGGGATTAAAGCTCAGCTACCCAAGATGATTTTGTTTTACTAAACGTTTATTTTTGAACTCTTAGTTATGGTTTATGAATTGTTGAGAAATTTACTTTTAGACTTTTGGAAATGTTTTCTTTAAATTAGACCATGGGATGAATTTTGTTTACTTAATAATTATACAATTGTGCTTCCGCTTACCAAGGATACTTTCACGTTAAAAATTATGTTTAAAATGTATGAGATGTTACACAATTGTTGCATACTTTACAAATCAATCTCAACCATCCATCTAGTCTAATGTATATCTGCTTTCAAAAATATATTGATTGTTTCCTATTATACGGTGTTGGTCATAATTAATAAACTCTAATAATTTTTCATAAATAATTAAATCATAATAAATGAACCTTAATCATTTACATAAAATATACCAATTGATTGGTTTGTAATGTGTGCAACAATTGCAAGGTTTACATTTAAATGTGTCCCACTAAATTAAAATAATTAACTAAAATGAACTAAAACGGTAAAAAAAAAAGTCGTTGGGGTGGAGACACGACCAGGGTGGAAAAAGTGGAGACTGGGCGCCGAGAGGGGTAGTGTTTCCCGACGGCGAAATGCCAAAAAACCATTTTCCCCGCTGGGCAGGGATCCCGTTCTGTTCATCCTTGGGGTAACATATTATTTTAACATATTTTTTTAAGTAAAACTATAATTAACATATACTTGTACTTTATATGCCAATGGACTTGTAGCCCAGCGACATTTGGAGTGGTGTTAAAGTGTCCCTTTCCGTTTGGTTGTGGGTTCGAGTCCCGTCGTGGACTGTGGTGTAATTTAGGAATAGATTTTAGGAATAGGTTTGTTAGGTGTTTATGTATTTGCCGTTTCAAAAACAAAAAATATACTTGTACTTTATAATTAAGGGTTTTCGTATATATTCAGTTCACAATGTAAATTTTTTTAGTTGTCATTTATAATTAAAGGTTTTTATATATATTCAGTTCACAATGTAAATTTTTTTAATTGTCATTTACCACTTAAAAATAAGCATATATTAATCAATAGACTAAAATCAAATCATATATAAATAGTTGATGTAAAATAACATATGATGCACCAATAAAAAAGAGAGAGAAAGAGAATCAAATAAAAAACCTAAAAATTTTGAAAATGACTATAAAGGAAAAAACATGTAAATATATAAAACTTTGTAACTAATTTAAAGAAGTTATAGAGGGTATTTAAAAACTTTTATATAATCAAATCACTAATTCAAGTTTATCTATATGAAAATAGAAAATAGGATATTTGATTTTTTTTTCATAGTTATTTTAATTCGTAAAAAAAGTTGGAAATAGAAAATTTAAATGTGTGCATGATGTTTCAAAATTATATATGATTATAGAGAACATATGTGATACAACGCATCCAAAAAATGATGCAGTGACTTGGTGAACACATTTAAGGGTGCAGAAGAAGTCACCCGCTCTATGGCCGCTCAATGTAGCATGTTTGTATCATATGCGATTATAAGTGACTTGAAACTTCTAGTTTTCTCACAAATTGATCGCATTCTCGTTTAAACTGATCATACACACATATATACACACTCTTTATACATATGGGTAGTTTCCAATATGAACATGACTTATGTTGCAAACAGGGACAAAATGAGACTTATCACATCTCTCGGAACAATTATATCAGATCTTGTAAAATAAGTTACTTTTGTTATCAATGGTCAACAGAGACATATGTTGTGCTCACGTTTGTACCTCGTTTGCCAGTGTACTTTCCTCGCTCTCTCTCTCTCTCTATATATATATATATATGTGTGTGTGNTATTGTTAAACATAATTTTTCATTTAAAAATAAAAAAATAAAAAATTCATCTAAGACTATAATTTTGTATATTGATTAACATATATTTGTTTCACAATGTGTTTATTTCATTTGTATTTGGTTTACAATATGAAACTTTTTAGTTATATTTTTATTTTACAAAGACAAAATTGTCCACATTGTAAATATATGTGAAACAAACACATTGTGGAACAAACATATGTTTTTTTGGATAAGGTTCATCTAGACTTCGTCTAGACTACATCCTTGGCAATATGGAACTGAAATTAAATTCGGCCGCCTGAGACTAAGCCTGGCCACAAGATGCGCACGAAGGGATTCGAACCTGGGGTGAATGGGATACCATCCACATCCCCCACATGCTTTACCGCTACGCCACAAGCCTTGTGGTTAACAAACATATGTTAATGAATACACTAAACTAAAGTCGTAAATGTAAAAAAAAAAATCATTTATGTGAAATAACATATGATGCACCAATGTTCAGGGTTATCAAAACTTTATGGGTTTTTAAATGAAGGCCCTTATATATAGGTGAAGAATCGTGTGACAAGTTGAGCGAACTGCGAGAAGTGTAAGAAGTTGATCTTAACCCTTGATCTCTTTTTATGGATGTTCCTATATCTACACGTGTTTGACTGTTGTATAACTACACTTTTCTCAAGGAAAACTTACACCCATACCGTTCCTTTAATGATCATTTTAATTTGTAACTTTACCAAGAAAAAAACAAAATTTTCTGACAACTAAGCTTGTGCAAGAAGTTCACGGAAGTCTTTATTTCTTAGTCTATTCAAGTCCTTGTGGAATCGATACTCGGTATTATTACCGTTATACTACTTGTAGCAAACTTAATATTCGTGTATATTTGCACTAATATTGTGAAATATATAGTCCATTTTGGATTGTAGTGTTTTCTAGCTAACAGTTTGCTCATGGGATTTTTGAGACTGAAGTATGAAAAGACAACAAGAATTTCCATAGGAAGATTTGCTTTTTGGCTCACACTCCTAGCTAGTTGCGCTCGTTGTCACCTATAAAAATGTGCATTCGAGCCATTGTGCTTACTATCGCTGCCATCCAGGCATACATCACACCAATTCATCTACCTCTATTCTCAATATAGACAAATTATCTCCATCCACTTTTCCCCCATTCTCTCCGGCCCAAGTCGGGGCTGGATTTTCTCTAATCTCCTGAATTTCTTACAGGTTAGCTCGCAATGAGTCATGTGGATTCTAGCTACAAAGATTCCAAGAACGATCTCATGATCCCTTAGGCAGTAAAAGAACTCATGAAGCTTTAATTTGTTTAACCCATAGTATTAACTTGTTTATCATTTGTACTCCTCCTATTACACATATGAAAAGAGGGATTCCAATATTCCAACTAATATTTCTCGTTGCTTCCATGTGAAAGAAGGCAATCATGTCATCGTTGGCTCGTATAGGTCTGTTCATCTACTTGAATGTCTTCTTCCATGTACAATTGCTAAGTCTGTATTTTTCTCCTTTTTGATCCTTGCTATGATTTCCTATTGTTTAATATGTGTACAACCATTTTCATTTAATATAATCAACCTGTTTGATTGAGTCTTTTTTACATTGATTGATTGAAGGTGTTGATTTTGTATCTCAAACGTTTGATCGAGGGTTTTCTGTGTCTATTTGATCGAAGGTTTGCTCTTCTATATTTGATCGAGGGTTTTCGGAAAATCTTTGATCAAAGTTTTGATTGAAGGTCTCGATTTACATTCAAAGGTTTGATGAAAGGATTTTGCATCGATTTGATCGAACGTTTATGGAATTCTTGACTTTGGACGGTTTCATATGGAATTGTCGATTAAATGTTTGATGGGCCTTGGTCAAGTTAAAAGAAAACAACTAAACGGACAAAAATACCCATGTCACTAATAGAGAAAACTAACAAAGTTAGCTACGGGTGACCATTTTCAAAGTAAAATGAAAATCATGAGCACGGGTTCTAGAGTTATTAAACCTTAAGTCCCTGTTTCAAAGATTTTAGCAAACCACGAGGACCAAAATTAGAGTTTACTCTATATAATATGCATTAATAAGATTTATTTGGTATCAATTTAAATGATACAATGGTTTTTTGAATTGATATATGTTCATAATAATCAAGTAGTGACACTCAAAACAGGTATACTCATTTACATAGTGCATCAATTAATTGTTTATCCAATTAACTGATTAACTGGGAACATTTTAACAAATATGGATAATAATGCAAGCAGTACTCTTTCATTGAACAACAATAATAACCTAAACAAAAATTTTAATTAATTAAAAGCGACACACTATATTAGTATCACGGTATGAAGCTTCTAGTATCACTTATCAACCAAGTTTATTTAAATTTAATCACTAGGGTTGATATCTATATTATTGTTCTAAATGACTTGCCACAACAACCATCATGATATGTTATGGCACAAGGTTTTTGTCTCATGCCATGTTTATCCCGAGACAAGCCATGTCTTAATCAGTCAAGCCATATCTTAATCAGTAGTTTTTGTATATGATAGTTGATTTTTCTTTATGTTTTAATATCTTATTTGCTAATTTTTAATATATAATCTAATTTAATTTTATTATTATGAATAACAGTATGAAATTTATGTTTTTATGTTATAATATGAAATATTAATTAACAATATTTCCACCATAAATTACACCTTGAATAAAGTCATGGCTTTTAAGACTTGATGTTTGACATCGTCGTCATGCCATGTGTTAGAGGCCCTTTATCTATATTAAAACAAAAAGTTATCAATCCGATAATTTATAGGGTTTAGTTCACGAAAGTGTATCCAACTTGTCACCAAAAGTTATTTTATGTACTGGACTTTCAAAATTACATTTTTGGCGTATCAAAGTTTTAAGAAATGATCATTGTATGTATCATGTTACCTGCTAAGCAGGTACTGAACAATTTTCTTATTGTATGTACCGAACTTATTTTTTATTACCATTTGGTGAAACCCAAAAACGAAGATGAAGAAAGCATTCGATTTTGCTTGATTTGGTATGGAATCTTGCAATTGTTATGTGATTAGGATCGATTTTGGATGCTTAATCTTCCCTAGTATACGATTTTGACAAACCCATAAACGATCCAAAATCGAAGTGTGAAACCTAGGGTTTTTCTTGTTCATTCGATTTCTGGGCTCAAATCGATCATGGGGTTGTTTGTTTTGGATCAATTTTGATTGCTACTCATCCCTATTTCTTCAATTTCATCCCTATAATCTGTTTTGCGATCAATTTTTGGGTTCTTGAATGGGTTTGTTTCACAAAAGTGTATCAAACTTGTCACAAAAAGTTATTGTATGTACTAGACCGGTGCCACGTCAGCGGTAACCTGCTATAACAGGTTGGATACATACAATGGAATTGTTTTAAATATTTGATACGTCAAAAGGTAATTTTGGAAGGCTAGTACATACAATAACTTCTGGTGATAAGTTGGATACACTTTCATGAACTAACCTAATTTATATTAATCAATTATGATGAACTTTGGATTAATTAAAATAAAAGAAAACTTATATACAAAAGTTAGTTTATTTACAAAAGAATAAAATTAAGAGTAAACTCTACTTTTAGTTCTTGTGGTTTAGTGAAAAATCTAAAAGTGACACCTAAACTTTGATAAGTCTAAGAATCATCCACGTGGTTTTCATTTTACTCTGAAAGTGGTTCCTGATTACTAACTCTGTGAAGGTTATCCGTTAAATGAGGGGAAATTTAGTCTTTTCTTTTTTTTTCCTTACTTTTTAAATTAAAAAAATCAATATGATATGATACGTGTTTTATATATAAAAGATAAATTGAGTCACCACGATTTGAAAAACCCTATGTCGTCTTCCCCTTTCCCTGGTTGTTCCCCCTCCAGCGCCCTACAACACCAACCATCGAAGGTTACCCTCCTTCTCTCCATGCTACTTCATCTTCTCCAGTCACCATCACTCTAGCATTCGGGGGTGACAAATGCTCCAGATTCAAAAACTTCATCTTCTTCGATACAAGTGAAGGTTTCGAGATGGATTTCAAACTGATTCAAGTGAAAACTTTTTGTTGTGTCTGTATGTTGTTGAAATTTTTTGACCTTAGCATATGTATGCTACTTTGTGTGATGAGGGGGAAAAGGGCCCGAAGTTTCACTGGGAACAGGATGGAGGGGTTATCGTGAAGGGAAGAAAATGGTAGCCAGAGATTAGTTTCAAAACTCATATCTCCCTTTATCCTTCTCATCGTCGAATCCACAGAAATGTACAGAAATCTCATTTTAATTTACTATGTATTTGTAATGGAGATTCTTGGAACCTATCGTAAGCAAAGATTTCTCGATCAACAACATTAACATGTGCTTATAATCTTTCAACATCTGATCAAAAAATTGAGTTTTAGTTTGATTAAGAAATACAACTGAATGGTTTCCATAGTATACTTTCTTTAGGTTTTAGGTTTTGATTTACAATTACTAGTTTTGGTTTAGAATTTATTCTAAACACATGCTTTATTGATGAAGAAAATGGTACTTTTTCTCTTAATTGGTTCCTGGTCATCATTTCCATCCCTATATTCTATCACCTACAACCTCTTAGATTACCGTTTGTTTTTCTTTGGTGGGTATGGATACGATAAAGATTGTGCTGCCATTAATGGGTTTCATCGTGAATGTTCCTTTTTTGCATGTCAGTCTACATCTCGCATTTGCATCTTGAGGGGAGAAAGGGGTTGGTGCTTGAGCGGTTTTATCGGAGAAAATGGAAGTGCTGGATAATGGTCGCCGATAGGGGATGGGATTGGGGCATCGTTAGTGTCACGATGGTGAGATAGATAACGAGAGAAATGTTACAATAAAATAAAAACCCATATTATTTTATATTATAAAAATAAGGATTTGATGAAAAAGACATAAATGCCCCTCATTCTAACAGACACCATTAAGCGTGTTAGTAATCAAGGACTACTATCATAGAAAAATGAAAACCACAAGGATGATTTTTAGATTTATTAAAATTCAGGTTTCACTTTCAGATTTTTCACTAAACTTCAAGGACTAAAATTAGAGTTTACTCCAAAATTAATCATATTCACTTTGTTATTATCTAAGAAAAAAGAAAGGAATATATATTTGTCGAGTTCTTAAAAAAAGTATATTTCTCGTATATTCCAAAAAATGGCCGGTTTAGAAATTATGACATCCACCATTGCCACGTCATACTTTGTACTAATATATATGTGCATCTTTAACAACAATAATCATTTAGTTAAAGACTAAGGTTTATCCACTTATATATTATAAAAAACAAAAGTGGCTTATTAATTACCAAACCTCTATATATATAATACATCATGATAAAGGTCGGCGTGGATTTATTATGCATTTGTCTTGTTTGACATAGCCTTAACATTTTTAAGATTAGGTTACGGCTTAGTTTTAAGGTTTAGAGAGGCTTATGATAAAAGATTCAAAAAATGTCTCTAATATATATAAATGACTTATCATTTGAATTGTAAACAAATTTGTCGGAAGGTGTTTAGAGTGGTGTCTCCCCTCCCTTGTAGTTATGGGTTCGAATCACGTTGTAAATTGAGGAGTAGATTTCGGAGTAGGTTTAGTAGGTGTATATGTTTGGCCGTTCAAAAAAAATTGTTGGAAGGATTTTCAACTATATTTTAGAAACTTTTGTTTTGTTCAACAACAAAAGTACTTTATAGAACCATTAGGATATGATTGAGTAAGAGAAAACGTTTCACTAAAAATAATTGAAAAAAATATATCAAGGAGACAGGAAAGATAAATAAATTACTAAACTATCATGTGATATGATCAATACAAATCATATAATGAAAATGAAAGGTATTTTCTTGTTTCTAAGTAACCCTTGAGAGAGCGTACGAGAGATGAAGAGCATACATTTGGGTTTAGGGTATGCCGGAAAGGAGCTTCCAATTAAACAATTTTTTTGAACCCAAAATGAGCCTATTAAAGCTAAGCAGATGATGAGCTTTTGCTGCCCATGTGCTAGGCCCGTTATGACACATCAACTCAGGTTAAATTCTAGACGTTGTCTAGTTCATAGAATTCACAATATTTCAAGGGTATTGGAAGGATCAATTTCTTTGACTGAAGTATTTCAATAGAATTGAAATTTGGTCAAAGAAATTGATAATTCCAATTCACTTGTTTGATTCATATATTGAGATAGATGAATTCATAAATTAATAAATTCATTATTCCTTTGCTAAGTGAATGAATTAAATTTCATCCATTTGCATCCAGTTTAATGACATGCTACTACTGTGACTACCACTCATTTACTCCTAACCCTCCACACACCACACAACTACTATCATTATCACAACCCCCATCCCACCCTAACCCACAAACGACCACCATGCCATTACTATCGTTGTCACAACTGCCACCGCCACCCGTCACCCTACCAACCCTACCCCCACCAATCACCATGTCACTATTGTTGTTGTCACAACTACTAACCTACCCCTACACATCCCTCTGCGGGCGGCGCGGGGGGGTAGCTATATTGACAGCAATATGGCAACAATTGATGAGGTTGGGGTGGGAGATAGTTGTGACGAAAATAATGACATAGTGGTCAGTGGGGTAACGGAAGCGAAGGAGAGATATCAATGTAGTTGTCATAGCTAGCTAACCTTTCCAAAACAAATAGGAATATCTCAGTTCTTTTAGAACTTTAAATGGATTTCTCTTGAGTTTACCAAAAATTCACATATGAATAAATTATTTCTATTTTCTTACTCATTTTGACTTTCTTATTTAAATCTTCTTCTACATTAATATGAACATATTTAATGAGCGAAAATATTACATATATTAATAGCAATTAGGACATTATTTCTACATTCTTAATCCTTTTATCTTTCTTAGATCATATATTTGATTTTCAATACACTATTAAGTGTTAATTAATACGACATGTTTTATATGTATATATATAAAGTTGCTAGTAAATGCACATGGATTTGTTAGAATATGCATACTAACATATTATTTTTGGATTAGGCATAGGAGTTCAGCTGCCCAATTTGATATTGTAATCCATTGTTATCTTGACTTTCTTACGGGGCTAACATCTTGCCAGTGTTGGTGCTTTAATGATATTTGTTGTTAAAAAAATAGCGAATACAATAGCAATTTTGTAGTCAACAACAAATAATTGAAATATATAAAATTTGTAGTAGAAAGGGTAATTTTGTATTTTATCGTTAAGGGTTGGATATTGAATAACATATATATAGTATTCGCGTTTGAAGCCAGTTCTACAAAAAATGAAATGTAAAATCTCCTTATGTAATACGTAAAGGTGTAAGTGAGTCGAGCTTCTAACGAGCATCTTGAGCTCAAGTCGGTCTCAAACACAAAAAAACTCGGGTAACTTAATAAGCCGAACTTTATACCACCATTGTTCAACTCGGCTCGTTCGATAACTCGATTTAATTTTTGTAGTTGAGTTGAGTCGAGCCGAGCCATTTGAGCATTGCTTTTTGAGCCAAACATGCTCATATATTTATTAATCATACAATAAAAATATAAAAAATTATCGAGTACAAGCCAAAAAAGGAGTTAATCGATAGCGAGCTCAAACCCATAAACGAGCATCGAGCTCGAGCTCGCTAACTCAAAAAATATTCAAACTCGAGCTCGAGCCCTACATTGAAAAAGTTACTCGAGCTCGAGTCAAGCTCAAACCTAGTATTCATTTTTTGAGCCCAACACAAGTAACCTATTACCTGACTCGACTCATTTACATGCCTCCTACACACTTTAAATAATCGGTTAATTTTGACTCACATGATAACATAAAAATAAAAAAGTTTGTGTATTGACCAATATGATACCACTAGATGTAAACGTTTACACCATATATTATGTTAAAAGTCTTACAAATTAAATTAACAAAAAAATCTTTTAATAACAAGGTAACACACAAACTTCACATAGATACAATCATTTTTCTAACATTGTTCGAAACAAAATTTTCAGTCAGTGATTTTTCGAAAATCTGGTTTTTGTGCAGTCAAGTGCCGACGTTGTAGGTCCCAAAAAACCCTTTATTTGCACAAAAACTCATCCAATGTTCAACCAAATGATTTAAGAAATTTACACACACTTTCTACTACTTTTAGGAGGCATCAATAACCATCTTTAATCATTAAAAACAACCCAAAATCACAATCAATCAACAATAGGGTCTTTTACCCTAAATTCAACCCAAAAGACCCAT
>LUCG01172588.1:0-17039 GCA_001633085.1 Carthamus tinctorius
TACATATGTAAATCTTTAACATGCTAACACAGTTATTAACATAGCATGTTAAACCCAAAACAACAATAACAACATACAATTTATGTGTTATAACCAAAAGTGCTCACCCCGTCTTGTTGCTCCGATCCTTGGCTCAGCTCATACCCCTTAAAATCCAAGTTTTAAGGTTACTCGGTTTGAAAAACACAAGCTCTTGGGTTTAAGTTCAAGCACTCACCATACGTGGGTGCCCAAATCCCTTAAACCAAGGCTCTGATACCAATTGTAACAACTCCATTCCAAAATACCAAAATTTAACGGAATTATTTGACAAATGTTAAATTGAAGTAACCTTCGCAACGAAAACAATGAAAAAGGTTTAAACTTTAAATTTTGTAAACTCAATAAATAAAAATCCAACATTTGTTTAAACAAAACCCTCAAAACGAGGTCCATCAATCAAAGTATAACTTGTCNACATGATGTTCCCCTCGACAACTACTGAACTGAGCCATCGCGCGTCAGAACATCAAGAGAGTCCTTTACCCTTGTCCTTCCCAGAAGAACCTGCAACAAAGAGTGAACCATAGATGGGTAAGCTTACGCTTAGTGAGCACAAACCGCATTACACATAAACTACATATCACAAATCACATACGAAATTGAGAACTAGACATGCAACACATANCGTCAAGGACCATAGACACTGATATCAGGATACCACACAACCGATGCTCACGGTGGCCACCACCACTACAATGAGCACGACCAACATGCAAGCTAGTCTCAACATAACCACAACACGTATCTCACGCAATCCGTACACATACCACGTATAAGGGGGTTAATGTACTCACCTTGATTAACGTCACAAATACAGGTAATTGATCCACCACACGATAGAGTTCAAACACCAATATCAATGCAATAAGAAAAGCACATAAACAAACATCCAAAATGACCCTTTTAACACACGCTCCCAAACCTTAGGCCTTAGACTAGGCTACACCCTCCCAATTGGGTTCAAACTTAACCAAACACTCCTATAAGACATCCCAAAGGATTGCATAATCAAAAGAACCCCAAACGAAAGATAATCGAAAAACTCAAAATGGGGATCAAGTGCAAATGGGGGGTGGGCGGCGGGTAGCCATCCGCGGGTGACCCGCCGTTACCTGCAAACTGATTTCCCAAGTCGCGGTTGCGACTGCACTTCGGGAAATCCAGAATCAAACTCAAAATCGGCCAATAGACTCTACAATGGTGTTATTGAACACCCCCCATGTCAAATTAACCCAATCCGATACATTATAAACACACTAACAACACTACAAGGTCATCAATTGAACCAAAAACCCAATTGTATGAACCCTAACCCTTACAAACCAAATAATTGACTCAACCAACGAATAAACACAATAATGTTCATACTTTGCTTCCGGGGATTCAATTCTAACGAGACCTCGCCGATTGATTTTACCAAAACACCCACTTGTGCCTTCAATTGAACCAAAATCCTAGAAAGCACTCAAAACCTCCTCCTCTCCTCTCTGAAGTCGTTTCTCTGCAAAAATGAAAGGGAGGTGGAAGTTTCCCCCTCCTTTTATACTAGCCACATACCACCCTTAAGTATTAAAAATTACACAAAGGTCCTTGCACCCGAAATTTCACAAACTTAACTAAATTTTAACGGAACAAGTTAAATATCAAACTTCGGGAAATGGGGCATTACATCTTGGTTCTTATTTTCTCTTGTTTTCACGATCCTGACAAAGACTTGGTATGATAGATAGAAAAATATAAATTTCATATATTCTGAATTTTTATTCATAATTAGATTGATTGTATAAACAGATAAAGATTGTTATCTGAGTATATTTTCACTCTATATGATTAGAAATTCTAAATATATGTTCTTTATATGTTTTTTTAATGCTTAAGTTCATTTTTTCATTTTTTATCTGTTATTTTTCTTTCTGGTTACTAGTATCTGTGTTGAAGTGCAAGCAATATTTTAGGGGGAGCGTCAGTATTCATCCATCAGGTAAAACAGATCAATCAGGTAAATCAGGTATGCTTTGTTTTAGAGGGAGTAATATGCATGCATGAATTAAGGGGGAGAGTCATCTACATCCATATAATGTTATGTGAGTTTCAGTGTATGTGACCAGAGGCCATGTTACGTGTAGTATGACGTTACGAGCCTCGTAACTCTTTGCTAGACACGTGTTCATAACATGTTACGAGTCACGTAACATTCCCATGTTACGAGTCACGTAACATGACTTGTGATATAATTGTCTTCAAGGAGTCTCGTAACATTCATATGTTACGAGTCACGTAAATCTCAAATGGTCACGTGACACTCACATGTTACGTGTCACGTAACATTACTTTTCTTGGATCAGTTCATGGCATGTAACACCCATCTTACGAGTCTCGTAAAATACATGTTACGAGACGAGTAAGTCTTATGTGTTAAGCGGTTGTTTACACGTGGCTCATGTCACGTAACATTCTTATGTTACGAGACTTGTCCACGCGTATATTACGAGTCTCCTAACATTGTAATGTTACGAGACCTGTTGATGTTCCGCGTCCACTCAAGTGGCCCTTAACATTTTGTGGCGTATTAACCAGGGACAAGTGGCATGATGATGTCATAGTGATCTTTCAAATTCATACTGCTTATAAATATCCTTCTCATTTCTAATCTTCAATCTTTCTGGAGATTTCATTACTCGTGCGTGTTTTTGAAGCCGAAGCTGTTGAAGATTTACCTTAGCATTTATTTTGTGTGTGTTCTTGTCTTCGATTCTAGTGTCACTACGATTCCTATAGGTACTCACTCGATATCATGTATCGATTAGGATAGTAGTATAAATTTCTTTTGTAATAAACTCATCCTAATACGGTGTTCACAATTTTGGGGTTGTACCATTGGACTTATAATAAATAGTGTGAATGATTCATTGTTCGAATCATTTTTGGACATGGGACTTTGACATCGAATCTCTTCTAAATTCGGACTTAAGACCTTCAAATCAAAATGTTAATTAAACTCAGTTAAAGTGTAAAATGCTTAAATATTAACGCTCATTAATGACCCATAACACGAGATTAATCTAAGACTAACAAAATAATGCAAATTGGTTAATTGGATTTTTGGGCCTCGAAACATGGTTATTGGACCTTGTAACATGGTTATTGGCCCTCATAACATGCTTATTTGGGCCAGGACACTTAATTGCATTTTTGGGCCTCGTAACATGTTTGTTGGGCTTCTTAACATGGTTATCGGGCTTGTAACATGATTGCTTTGTTAATGTCTTAGATTTTTTCAAACTGGGTCATATCTCTAACAGATTTATACATTTCACTGAGTTTAAGTACATTCGTGGTCTTACTGAATTTTTTCCATTTTTCCCAAGTCCCACACTTTGTAAATTTGTTTCATCAAATTTACAATTTTTCAAAATAAATAAAATATTAAACTGTCACATCTAATTTTCTACTTTTGATCTTCCATCTCTCAACAATGGAGAACTACAGCTTTCCTGACACTGATACCCTTGAAGTTCCAAATGTGGTATCAGTACGATCTTCAGTGCCACAACCGAATCTTGATGCTAACAGACAGCTGCTCCAACAAGCTTTGTTTGCTGAACAAAAGTCTAACAATCTAGCATACTTTCCATATGCCAAGAACAATGCTCCGATTGTTGCTGAAGTTTTGAGGAATCATCCATTGTACACTGTGCTCATGAAAAAAGTTCAAGTTCCTTTACTATATGCTCAGCAAGCATGGAGGTCTTTGGAATTTCATCAAGAAGAGGGACATTCCTATTTTACTAATATGGTCCAACCAGAACCAGCAGGACCTTCCCAAGGTGCCATCCCTAGAAGTGAGGGTATAGACTCTAGGGACCAAGTATGAAGGGATCTTGGTCAGGGAGAGGAGAGGGAAAATACCGAGAGGGGAATTGGCGGGGCACCTTCTGATCAGCCAACACATTCTTCTACTGGGAATGTTGTTGTGCAAATTGGTCAAATCAGTTCGGAAGTACAGATGGATGATATTTTTGAAGCTACAGAACTTGAGCAGGTGGTTGATCAAGTTAATCCGATAATTGATCAAGCCACCCCGATTATTGAGGAGCCAGAGGATGAGAAGCTTGTTAATTATGAGATATCACCATTAGATGAACAAACACTTGATTCCTTTGTTGAAACTGAAATGGTTGAAGAGGCTGAACCAGATGTACTTTCTTTGGAAGCACAAGGAGGTGATGCTACAATCCTGTACACTACTGAGGAGCTATCTCAAAGACTACAACTACTGATGGGATATGAATCTTCTGATTCTTTTGTTTCGGATAATGGACCGGTTGATCAAAGACTACATGAAGTATTTGGATCTTCTTCGACTAACACTGAACTAATCATAGATGATGAGGATAATGTTGCTGTTGATGCTCCAACTCAAGGAATTTCTAGTTCAAATGATGACGATGATCCAATGGATGACAATCAAGGTTCTAGCCTGATTGCTCATAAAGGAGTAATAAGGATGGATGAGGGAGTCTTAGTTGAAAATTCGGATGTGAGGTTGAGTGAAAGGGACGGAGAAAAATATGGTGAGAGTGTGACAGGGACCAGAGAAATAGTACAAACCCTTTCCCAAACCGAGTCAAGCCGGGTAGCAACATCATCTGGGGGTGCGCATTTGTTGCCACCTACCATTGAAATAGACATGGTTCACCCAACCATGCATAGCACAGCCCCTCCTAGCCACTCTACCATCTCTCAACAAATGGTAGTTTCATTTTCTCATGGGGATCAAGCACAACTTGTAGCTACAACTCACTTGGAGTTTGGTGGTACCGACATAGTAAGGCAGTTTCCCCAGCCTACGACTTCTTTTCAGAGCACATCGAGTCTAGGGCCACTTGTACATAATGTATATACTCATTCTTTGCCTAGCACACCGTNACCGGAACTTCTGGAGTAGGTTCATCATTTGTTGGTGTCTTACGAGGACCGGAAGGAAATCCCATCAGTGTTAACATCACACCAACGCCGAACATGGGTACCTTGAGTTCTACTCTTGGTCAAACAGGAAGTCTAAGTGACCCTGGTGTTATGTTACTCGGTTCTCTGATGGGTTCATTGAGACACACTTCTACTATATTGGGTTCCTCTTCCACTGTATCTACTGCTTCTGCTTCTTCATCCGGATCACAACCAACTCAATCATCCACAGCTTCTGATGTTTCTCAAATTGTAGCTATAATGCATGTTGAGAATCTTATCACTCGGACTTTGTTTCGGGCTAATAACAAGCAGATAGCAGACAAGATGCATGAACAGACTCAGGAGATTGCTGCTTTAAAGCAACAAGTAGCAGCATTGATTAAGGGAAAAGCTCCAGTGTCTGAATCTGTTCCTCCACCAGTACAACCTCCAAGACCTTCTGCTGAAGATCTTCCAGTGCATGAGCTCAAGAATATTCTGTTGGCCAAGTTGATTGATAGTGGGTCAACGGAAGATGCTGATTTGGTTCAAGTATTACACCGTCATGCTCAACTTCAACAACAGACCATCCAAGAGCAACGCAGGCAATCTCATCTGGTTACTCATACTGATCTTCAAATGTTTCAGACTTCTCTTGATTCTGCTCTTTCTAGGATGATGCAAGGATTTTTGGATGGCTTAAGTCAAATTTCAGAGGAAACTTGTTTTAGAGCACAGTGTACGGGTTTTAGAGGAAACTTGTCAAACAGCTACAGCTAGATCTTCTCGAAGACATGAAGACCATGATGATCATGATTGTCATGAGGGGGAGAGGAAAAGAAGAAGAGTTGAAAGCAGCTTTGATGTAAATAGAGGGTATTCCTCTCATAATGTTCAAGTTATGGACAGGTTTGAGGAAAGGCCGCCAAGAGAGAAGCAACCAAGGAGACATCATGATGCCATTCACTTAGCAGGAGGTCATGAGGTTGAGACTGAGGTTGGCATGCAATCAACTCTGGATTTTCTGAGTTTAGTTCAGGAAGATGAACAAAGACCAGTATGGAGAGCAAGTAGAGGTGTAGAAGTGGGCGCTTCAGGGGGTTTTGGTTCAAAGTCTGAAATAGAAAGAGTACTAGAACTTCTTAAGAATGTAGCAAATGAGATTCACAACTATCAAGTTCTAGATGATGAGTTAAAGGTAGCAAGAGAAACAGAAGATCAGAATTTGGAGGATATGTGTGATGGGGTGGTGTTTGATTTTGAGGAACAGGAAGCAGATGATGGAGAATGACCAAGGCTAGAAGATGTTTTGGACAAAGATGATTTGATGCCTGTGGATTCAAAGAAAGTTAAATTGTGGGAGAAAATGAAGGCTAGTTCAGGTAAGTTCTTGAAGAAGACAGAATGGGAGAGATACACCAGAGCTAGAGGAACCTACTTGGAAAAAAGATATATGCATTTGTTTGCACATAATGAAAGGAAGCTAAGTCATGAGAAGCTGTATGGAATTGAAAATCTAAAACCTGAGTTGAGAACAGAGTATATTCATATGAGAAGAGTGAAGAAACAAAATCCAGATTATCTTAGACTTGATTCAAAGTTTGTGAGAGTTGTTAGTTACAAGTCTAACAATCTGATATCTTATTACTATCCGGTGATTACTTTTGTGAGAGAAGATAACATGGAACACACAATCACTAAAGTTGATTTTCAAAATGTTGAATTGGATGTTTTTTTGAAGATCTTGGATGAGATAAAGAGGATGTTGATTAGAATTGATGAAGAAGTCATTGCCTTGGTAGCTGTTATCAGACATCTCAAAGCTTCAATCACATTCTCTCATTTGTATGATTTCCAAATGGGTCTTGAAAATTGGAGCTCAAAATTGTTCAATTTTAAGCCCAAGAGGAATTTGACTGAAAAAGAAAACGGGTTTGCATTGTATTCAGTATTTGATGATGGTGATAAGCTGATTACTTGTATTTATCCTGACTCATGGGTGAGAAAAGAAGGATGCTAGTTCATGAAGTGATGTTGTATTGTGACGATACTCTGAAGATGGTCATGAATGAGTTAAAGAAGAGACTTCAGTTGGATAAGCATAAGGTGCATGAAATAGATGGAGCAAAGAGATATCTGATTAAGTTTTTCATTCAGAAGATTGATAGAAGGTTGAGAGCAAGGAATGACATCAGAATTGCAGAGATAAAGTTCAAGATCAGGAGACAATATCCAAATTAGACTTATTCTTTAATTGTATTTTTGTTTCTTTTTTATTAGTCCCTTCTTCTTTATAAAAGGGGGAGATTGTTAGTGCAATGGTTTATTAAGAAGTTGAGGGACTACTTGTGTAAGTTTTTCATTCTTAGGGATGAGGTATAAATACCTCATTGCCTTGAATTGTAAAGTTTACGTACTTCATAATGACATATGAGTTTGACATACTTTCTCTCTCTACTCTCTCACTCTCTCTACATTTCTCTCTCATATTGCTTCATCATCATGATCTAGATTGGATCATGATGATTTGATTCATCTTTGTGACATTAACACCAGCACTTCTGCAGCAAAGTGCCTAGGCTTTCCACATTTAAAGCATCCATCAGTCTTCTCCTCATTCTTCTTCTCCTCATACCTTTGAGAAGTCCTTTGTTCCTCTCTTTCATTCTTCTCTACCCTTCTGTCATCTGCTCTTTCATGGCTCTCTCTCCTTCCTCTGTCACTAAAAGCTTTGCTTCCTTTCCTATACTCTCTTGTTATCAATGCAAGTGTCTTCATCATTTCTTTCATTGACACTTCATCATCTGAGCTTTCATCTTCAGATTCTACGAATAACACTTTCTTCTTCTTCTCTTCCTTCTTCTTCTTTCCCTTCACTGGGCTACTCTCTGTTGTTTTCCCTATCAATGCCAGAGGGCCACCAATCTGCTTTTTCATTCTTAGAACTTGGGGCTCTTGACTTACTAGACTCCCGTATAGATCAGACAGATTCCATGCTTCCAGGTCAAGTGTGGACTGCATGGACATTGTTAAATTTGCCCATTCTTCTCCCAAGCTCTCGAGGAAAGAGCATTGTTCTCTTCAGATGTTCTGGCTACCCCATATCTCTTAAACTTGTTCACCAATGTGTTGAACCTAGCATAGGTATCTTTCAGAACCTCTCCATCCCGTGCCTTAAAATCATGGTACTCATTGATGCAAATAGCCCTATTATTCTTTAAGGTCTTCAACCCTCCTTCCTAGTTCAGCCCATAACTCCATAGACGTTTCGCATGGATCAAGTGACTCGAATATGTCGTTAGGAATTGCCATAATCAATAGTCTTTAGCATTTTGCCGCCAAATCTGCTATTTCTTTATCAGAATCGCTCCATTCTTCAATGGGCTTAGGTTCAATTGATTCTGGAACTTCAGGTGTTGTTGCAATTGCTGGAACCCTTGGGATGAATTTCATGGGAATGTGAGGTGGATTGTGTAGAAACTCGATAATCGTTGGATGTATTCCTTCCAGGAAAGATACCATGCAAACTTTCCATTGTGGATATTCGTCTCTAGCTAGTGTAGGAGGTTTTGACTAGAAACCAGTACTCATGAACGAACTATTGGTGTTCGTTGCCATTAAAATATAGGAAAAAAACTTCACAAAGAACAACAATATGAAGAAGAAAGGAAGAATTGGTGTTCTAATCACTAATTAATACCAGAAATCAAGATCAATTGAATAGAGAATTCAATTCCTGCTCTAACACCAATTCTTGATCCTAAATATATTGATTTTGATATTAATCGACATAAATAATACTCTAGAATGATTGTACTGTAGTGGAATAACTAACTGAGTATGTAGATGTGAGTGATACACAAACCAGTAATCTAAATGAACAAGAATTGAAGGAATGATTACTGAAATGTGAAGAACACCAATAACACACACTATATAACTTTCTGAAGATGAAGGATGATCGCTCAAAGTATTCTCAATATATTGATCGTAAAAGCACACATACAAATTACAAATTACACATGAAGCGCTATTTATACTAGTTCTAACAAACTAGAATAACAAGATCATTACACGTGTCTCAATCTGGTACATTGAAAGTAAGTCGGTTAGCAACCGAATGCACGTGAGAGACACGTGAGCAGCTTCACTTGAAATCTTCTAAGTCTTCAATTCTTTAGATGCCTAGAGCTGCAGATGCTCTGTAAAGGTTCACAGAGCCTCTGCCATCTTTCACTTGTAGCACTTTTGATCCTCTGTTGCTTGGCCTCTGTGAAGACTTCTCTGTCGAATCTATACTTAGCCTTTTTCAATACTTCTTAGGTCTCTGTAGAACTGGAGCTAAGAAAAAGCAAACAACTTCTAAAATACATGAGTAAATACATGAAGCATATGAACTTTAATTAGTAATTTAAAAAAATATAATCCTCTCATTCATATTTTGCACCTCAACCATTATTCACAAGTGAAAACAAGAAGTTCTCAAATACATTAGCTACTTATTCATCAACGAGATGCGAATTAAACACTCAAATATTGACATAATAGTGATGGAAATCTTGACAAGAATGCATACACCATACTAATCAAGACAAAATGATGTCATAATATCAGCAACAATACTAAAAAAACATAATCACAACATAACTAAACTAACAAGTTAAAAAATCTGCCCAAAAATTGCTGTAAAATGCAAAATCAAAGGTTGTTTTCGGTAAAATACAACAAATTTATGCTATCACATAACAAATTGTTGCTTTTGAAAGCTACTGTTATACTCAATCATATTCAAGATTAGCAATTCAATCTTACAAAACCAATAACAACCAAAAATACTAAATACACCAAGTTTTCTTAATTCAAACTTCAAATCACCTCTAAAGAAGCACGAAAACTCTAATAATTAACATAAGCAATATAACATTCATGTATCTATAGGGAGAACTTTATAATCCTCTTAAACATATTGTCATTATGCATATGCCACCACCACAATTCTTAATTCAATAAGTTGAAGAATCGATTGTTGAAATCACTCAACTTTAAAAAATTTCTTAAATTGATGGTTTCCAGAACCAAAATACTATCAACTCAACACACTACAAAAAAAATGTCATTTAGTGGCATACAAAAAGTGCCACTAAAAATAAAAAAAAGTGCCACTAAAGACTCCTTTGAAAATCTCTCGCATATAGAAAAAGTGCCACTAGAAGCGCTACCACTAAAGCCTTTTAGTGGCACTTTTTATGTGTTTTGAAGTTGATGAAGTGATTCTAGATTTTCAATCGGCAAACACAAATTATATGAATAATGGAAAACAAACTCCAAGTCGCCTACCATTACTCAATGAATCCTTAATCCCTAAGAGAAATCCATGAGATGAAAACAAATTTGACTCAAAGTCGATCGAAAAATACACCAAACATCAAAATCAAAGAGACATCAGTAGAACTCAAACGTCTGATTGTTAATTTGTGGAAAAATTGAACAGAAATTGTAGAATACAAGCCCATTGTTAATCTATATGTCCCATTCCACTAAAATGAACATTTTGACACTAACATCACCAACATTCTATTAATCCATTATCACATATTAATAACATCTCGTTACACATTAAACGATAGAAAATCCCACACATTTTAATAATAAACATGTACCAAAAGATCGTATCACAATTAACGATAATAATTCAAATATACCAATTTGGTATAACATCAACATAATAACCATTTTATAATATATGCATTTCAGTTCGAAAAATGGTTAAAGAAAAACTCACCTAAATCACAATACTTTAAATTGTGAACTCATAATGAATCTTGAAACTTAACATGGAGCTTGAATGCCAACCCAAAAGTGAAAACCTCCATTGAAAGTTTTTAAGGAAGTATCTCCATAAATGCTCTACTATGTACCTTAAAAACCCATGTAGCCACATAATAAGCAAACCAGGAGATCACTAAGCCAAAACAAATATGATGACTCATTATAGATGATGTAATTTTTCATCCTAAACCCTCAACTTTGATCAAGTTAACCATTATGCCCCTAAGCTTTAAAAAATGATAAACAATAATATTGTTTACCAAGGTTATTACATATGTTATCACAAAAACCATCCTTATAATACACCTTGTTGTTATAATCAACAATTACATTTTTTATTATTATTTTTAGTCAATCATAAAGTTTGATTTAAGTTCCCTTTAAAACTTATTAATTATATATACTAAAAGAACAATCAACAATAATAAGGAGGATTCATATCAAATTGAAATATTAATTCATATTATTTTAAGAACAAATTGAAATATTGATACATGATCATCAACCAATTTAACTTCAATATGTTTTCAAAAAAATTATTGTCACCACACAACACGCGGTGCCGAACACTAGAAATAATAAAAACTTAACCATAAGTCGTACTCATATAACTCTTGACCACATTGTCACACAATATTCGTAACACACTTTGGTTAACCGCACTCACGCACCGTGGTGTCTTAAATTGGTTCGGCACATTCCCTTGTTCGAGGTTATGATCTAGAATCTTCTGGAACGTTCCTTTCGAAAGAACCCGAAGCTCGAGTGGTCCGATCATGTTTATTTTTCTCGAGCTCACATAACCCGCGTCCATAAACGACAAGTCTACCTGGTTGCAACATTCTTGTAGTAGCTCATCGCTCGCTTCCCCATTCACCTCCCAAAAGATCACGTAATGGCCTGGCATAGATAAAAGATCAACATGGCTCGTAAAGTCAACCAGCTCGAGTTTTTGGGCCGCTAAGAGCTTTTCAGCGGCTTCCACGGACAATTGTAGATCTTTTTCAGTGTTTTTATCGATGTTTATAGTCGGCATTAAGTGCCTCCTGCAGACAAACTTTAGCTCGGGGGTCGAGTTATGGAAACCAGTCACCTTGACCACATCTCCGAGCTGGTAGCGATACAGGCCTGCGACGTTGGTGACCACAACTTCGTACTCCTCGCCTACCTTGACGTCGGTCAAACCCACACATATGGGCTTGGCCGATGCCAAGTTATTTGGGTCAGGGTCAGAGTTAGGGTCAGTATTTTGACCCTGACTCAAGGGTAAGAACTCGTAGTACCCGAGATTAGGGAGCACTGCAAAAGTTGCCAATTCGGGTGGCAACGATGGGTTCACGTTGACTCCGATCCAACCTTCAGAAGCCCCGTAATCGGAGCTCTGCAAATGTACTCCTCCGGCGTAGTGTCGAAGTTTTTTCAGATACGGTTCCATGGATCCCGTCATGATCCCGAAAACGTACTTGATGTTGGGAAAGATCTCCGGGATGAGGCCGTACCATTCGGTTAAACCCGAGCATTTCTTGTGGATTTTGTTGGCTAGGTCTGGGTTCGGTTTAAGAATCTTGGACATGGCGGTTCGAACCGATGGGGTCGTGATCCGGGTCGATAGGACCCCGGTTCGTAAGTCGGTACAAAGCTCTTCCCAAATTGCTTCAAAAGTCCTAAAGGATTCGACAATGTGATGGGCAAAAGTGGAAAAAATCACCTGGATTTCTTCATGGAAAATAAGGCCACAAAGGAGATGGCAATATAAAGATTGGTGAAAATCGGGCCCGAAAAAAACTGCATCGGGACTACAAGGTGGTGTCTGTATCGCTTTCATCGTTTTCTTGTACTGTTCGCTACTGTACACGTACGTGGTGCCAGTTGTCGCCATTAAACCACCATTCGTTTTGATCGGCTTCTTACCATAGATAAAGCTTAGAGACTTTCCATTTCCAATCGGAAATGCCCTAATGGAGAATAAAGATTTCGGTTTTAACGAGTACAAAATGAAACATAAATCGTTATAACATGACAGCATTGCTAGATCTGATATGACAAGTCTAACAACGTTAATTATATCAGCATCTTGTAAAGCTGATGCCCAACTTGAATAACTTGATTTGACTATCCAACAAAATCAATCACATCAGGGCTATGTCTAACTAATATGGTAATCGAACGTTTCATTTGACCATCCAACAAAGCCAACCCAATCAAGTTTGTTGGACAATATACTTCAAAATGTAACATACTTGTTTTAGTTCTTGTCTAATGTGACAATAATTCTTTTTTAATCAATCAATGTAACGAAGTTATAGAATTTTCTATTAACGTAATAAAGGTTAAACAGATTATTCTTTATATTCATTTTGACCGATAACATGTTAACCTTATAATGTTTGATGACAAGGATGTCAAGCTTATCATCGGCTTTGCATTTTAACCCTCTCGTAGATGGGGTATCCATGTCATAAATAATACAAAATTAGCACCATCAAATTATGTACAAAATAGAAAATTTTGAAACTTTGTTATGCTAGAAAAATTAATTATTCGTTACATGAAATATAAACTAAACCAAAATTTCGTTGCATTTTGGTATATTTTCTTATAGACATTGACATACCTGTTTCTAAAGGCGAAAGAAGTCCGCGCAACCTGCATGGTTGTTTCAATCAGTTTGTCATTAAAAGGTACAAACTTGCGCTTCCCTTGACTAGTTCCAGAGCTACAAACATGAACAAAATGACAAATAAAAAAACTAAAATATCCTTGAACTGAACTTACAAGTAAAATGACCAAAATAACCTGAATCGAACTAGAAGTAAAATGCCCAAAATATCCCTGAACCGAAAGATAATAAAATGATCTAGATATTCGTGAACGGAAAACTTGGCTATTACCTTAATGTAAGTGCGGTGATTGGGATGCCGGTAAGAACCGGATAGGATGCACCATTGGCTATCTTCTGAATATAGGGTTCAAGATCTTCATAGGTAACAAGAGGAACACAAGAACTATATGCTTCAGGATTAGTGCTACCATCAACACCCCATTTTTTCAAGTATTCTGCTTCACAATTTTCTTCCAAGATTTTCTTTAAAGTTTCGCTTTGAACCCTTTTCGCATCTTTCGTCAACGCTTCAAATTCTTCAATCACTTGTTCACCATCAAATATTTTCTCCATTTTCTACCTTGAAACAAATTTGAGTAAAATCGTAACGTGTCTCTTCAAACTGAATTATGCGTTCGAGGGTAATCTTGGAAGAAATTTATCAAAAAGAAAGAAGATCAAGAAGAAGATGATGAGACCAAACCATATGCAATTCTTACTATAAATCTAATAAAAGCGTATAAAAAATTTAGAAAGAAATTAATTCTTCGAAAAATAATATTTAACTTTTGTATAAATAAATGATAGTTTATAGGTAGTAAAAGATGCAACAACAACCAAAGGAGTGTTAGCCTAGTGGTAAGGATTGGGCACTACATAGTGGTGAACCCGAGTTCGAGCCCTGGGGGATACATTCTGGAGGTACGGGGGCTTCGACCCCGGGNAAAGATGCAACAACATATTTTGCTTTCTAAAAATGAACAAATTTGAATAAAAAGGAGATTAATATGGTATTTAGAGCATCTCCAACAGCCTTTTCAAAATGGAGAAAGAAGAATATTAGGATTTTCGGGCTATTTTTTTGCTGTAACAGCTTCCCAAAACTATCTCCAAAATGGAGAAAGTAGAAGAGGGAATAAGTTTTTCTCTAAAAATGAAGATAACCCCAAAAATAATTACTATATGAAAGGAGCAAATAAGAAACCTTGAAAATAAAAATTTAGAGAAAGAAAATTATTATTTAATAGATGAGAAAAATATTTTAATATTATAATCAATGGTAAAGTCTCAAAAATACACAAGCTATTGGAGATGGATGGAAATTTTTTTAGGGATTTTAACTGTTAGCTCTCCATTATAGAAAAATTTTGAAAAAAATGTTGAAGATGCTCGTTTGTTTTTGAAATGTTGTACTTTTTATATTTTTCCTAAAATGAACAAATGGTTTTCAAAAATAATAAGAAAAAACCATCATTATATAAAAAGAAAAAAATTTGAGAAAAGAAACATTTTTCAATAATAAGCGAGATTGTCGATGATAGATATTGAGTACTGATACTTTCTTATTTATAGATTTTATACAATGGTTTTAATACTTTGTAAATTGTTCTTATAGAATAAAATAATTTTTATGTTTAAGAAGAAAAAATGCTACCTTGCAATAAAAAGTTGATTATAATTGTTTAAAACAAATATAGTTGACATTTTTTAACGTTCCTAATGTTTATAATTGTAGAAAATTGTAAGCTATAAACAAAAATTACTCATCATGTTTCCTTTTTGAACCCAAAAATGTCATGTTTTTTTGTTTTTAAAGAATTATATGTTTTCTATATCTTTTTATTCGAAAAAAATCACAATATACTACATAAAGACATGCATACAAAAAATTATACATTACCAAGATAATTCGATCTAGGATTAGTTGATAAAAATTAATTAACACCTCACCAAATAAAACACAAGAATGCGTACCTTTTCTCCTTTCTTTACTTTGTGGTTGATGTTCAAGGAGAGATTGATGCAAGGTTGTTTGTGGGCGAGAATGATATTTATAGGCTTCTTCTAATTATTATTTAATTGTCTTTATCAATTTTATTTATTTATACTATATTATAAATAATAAATTATTAATAAATATAATTTTTATGTTTGTTTATATTCTTATATAATAATATTAATAAATATAATTTTTATATGTTTAATGGTAGTTGCCGTTTTTAGGGATCATGAGGAAAATGTTATCTACAAGGGTGTGTTTGGTAGATGTTGAATTATTTAATGCAGAATGATTAAGTGATCAAATTGATTAAGTGACTGTATGATTTATAAAGTTTGGATAGTAGGAAATGGTGCAACTAAAATTAATAAATATGTGTAGTTGATCAATTTTATTTTTATTTTTATGTTTATTATACTCAATAGTAATTTAATTCTTAAATCCCTTTAACACTTTCTAAGCACTAATATATATATATATATATATATATANATGTGAACTCATTTTTCAGTGTGAACGTGACGATAACAAAATTGTGCCATGTAGAGATCTGAATCGGCGTCTAAGTGTTATTCAGACCGTATAAAGTTTATTCATTCGGTCTGAATATTCATGATTTATTCAGACTTAATACAAGTTTTATTCATATTGAATAAAGTTTTATTAACTCTGAATAAAGCATGAATATTCAGACTGCATATTGCCACGTGGCGCTATACCAGTAGTTCTCACGTTCACAATGAAAATAAGTTCACATTTGAACCTGATATATATATATATATATATATATAGAGAGAGAGAGAGAGAGAGAGANAAACCTATGAAATTCTATAAAATTATGAAACGTTTCCATAATCATTAACTTCTATATATTTCATATTTCCGTCTATTTCATATTAAATATGGAAACATTTCATAGAATTTTATAGGATTTCATAGAGTTACACGGATTTTACGTTAGAAATGGATTGTAAATGATTATCACTATATATATACATATATATATATATATATATGTGTGTGTGTGTGTGTGTTTGTGTGTGTGTAGAGAGAGAGGGGTTCATACAAAAACGCTACCTCTTTGTAGGAACAAAGGAACTCATACTAGCCACATGTTTTAAGTAAAAAATACTTATTATATTCAATGACATTGCGATAATCAAGGTTCCTTGATACACACTTTCTAGCTAAGGTCATTTATTTTAACGGTATAATAGGTATATAACTCTATTCACTTAAGGTATTTTCCTAATGTATTATTACTTTATATATATATATTATTACTTTATATATNATATTAAAATGTCATATTATATTATCATTATATGATATATGATTTTACATCTACCTTTATACAAAATCACATATGAATTTATATTAACATTTGTATAAATATATGATGCTGAAATCATATGTGATTTTGTTGACATACTTAGCATTGTAATCATGTTGTTTGTACAAAATCATATATGATGTCACATATGATTTTAGTATCATATATAATTTTGTACAAATGTTAATGTAAATTCATATGTTATTTTGAACAAATGTAAATGTAAAAACATATGTGATTTTGTAATATATAATATATAATAAATTATATATATTTTTATAATA
>LUCG01172671.1:0-10425 GCA_001633085.1 Carthamus tinctorius
CTTAATCGACGAAATCCGGTAGAGATTGATGATGAAAATGATGAAGATGGCCTCCAAAGCACATACACACTTTCCAAAACACACACACTTCCTAATAATCTGATTTTACCAAAAATGGTTAGAATTAGGGTTTCCATACTATTTGTAGTATGGACCATGGGCTAAGCCCATACCCAAAATAGANTAACTTAACGGAGAAACTAACTTAATCGTTAAATGGGAAATCTCGGTCATTACATGTATAACGTAATTGTGATGATATGGGCCCTTATATCATCATAATTACACCCTGCATGTCTAGGCTCTACATCGTCACTAAGGGTCCTAATACCCAATTCCGGCTATCACGTAGTAGAAAGTCTACACATACACGAAACAACTTCCTACCTAACAACATAGTGTTGACAATACATCATCCCAATCACAAATAAACTCATGCACAAACCATCTATATTGTACAAGTAATATGGCATTCACAATTGCTATCACATACATAATTCGTTATCATGCTAGCACATTTATAAATCATAACATGATAATTCCACTTCAACATTAATATAACATGCTAAATAAATATGTGATAATGTAATTGTGCTCACCCCATCTTGTTGCTTCGATCATTGGCTCACCTCATAACCCCTCCCCTTCCTTTAAAAAAAATCAAGTTTAAGGTTACTCCATTTTGAAAACACTAGCTCTTGGGTTTACGTTCAAACACTCACCACACGTGAATGCCTGAATCTCTTAAACCAAGGCTCTGATACCAATTGTAACAACTGAAAACTGATTTCCAACATTTAACGGAAAATTAACGAAATTTGAGTGAAAGTAACCTTGACAGCAGTACAATAGGGTTAAAACTTTAAATTCTATAAACCATTGTTTGAGAGATTCAACATATGATTTAAAACAAATCCTCAGAACGAGGTCCAATCATTTGATGTATTAAATTTCATCCAAACCAAAGACAAGTATAAATCCCAATGTAAATAAATGTTTTCCCATGAAAGAAAATAGAGCTGAGCTTTTGGCCGCAACGGAGCATCAAGCGGGTCGCTTTCCCTTCTCTTTCCCAGAGGAACCTGCAACTAAAGAGTAAACCACAAACGGGTAAGCTTACGCTTAGTGAGCACAAACCACACATTACATTAACTACATATCACATAATCACATACGAAGCGTAAAAACTGAACAAGCGACCCACATAATGTCCTTACGGCTCTGTACCGTCAAAGACCATAGACAGTGGTACCAGGATACCTCACCACCGATACCCACGGTGCCCACCACTACTATAATGGGCAAGGCCAAGCATGCAAGTCAGTTTTTTACACATAACAACACGTATCCCAGCAATTAGTACATATAGCCATGCAATGAGGGTTAATGTACTCACCTTAATCAACGTCACAAATACCGGTATTGACGCACCACACGAATGTATATCAAGCACCTATAATAAGTCAATGAATAGCACACATAAACAAACATCTTAAACGACACTTTAAAACTCGTTCCCGAACCTTAGGCCTTAGACTAGGCTAGACCACCCCAAATAGGTTCAAACCTTGCCAAACACTCTTATAAAACATCCCTTAGGGGAGTATAACCAAGAAAACCCCAAACGAACGCGATTCACAAAAATGGAAAAATCCATCCAGTGTAAACGGCGGCTTGCCGGCGGGTCCCCACCCGCGGCTCACCCACCGTTACCCGCAGATCAAGTTCCCACTCGCAGGTTGCGACTGCAGGTTCGAGATTTCACTCCCTAACACAAAATTGACCAATTTTTACCACATTGATGTCATAGGACATCCCCAAATCAAAGTATAACAATTCTTTATCAAAATCATGACAAAAAACGACTCATTTGCTCATCAGTTGATCAATTTTCCCAACCATAAGAACCCTAACTTATACCACTCTCAATAAACGACGCAACTAACGAGAAACAACGATTTCACCTTACCCTCGGAATTCGTTACCAACGAAAACTTGATGATTGATTTCACCAACGACCTCCAATTGCTCCTCCAATTGAACCAAAAATCGTTTCTTTCTCTCTCCCTTGCTCTTTCTCAATTTCGTTCCAGGCAACAAAGGGAGGAAAAGAAGTTTCATCCTCCTTTTATACCTGCTTAACCACCCCTTGAACTTCTAACTTGACCATCACAACCCTCAAGTTCTGAAAATTACATAAAAGACTATAAATTTAACTTAACTTTACAAAACCAAGTTAAAGTAATTAACTTTGGGAAATGGGGCGTTACACATGCATTATTGTTACTAGCATTATCAAATGAAATGCTACAGATTTTATATTATATTATAACTTTCACAAGTTTTCTTAATAATGTGAAATTGACGTTCACCCGAATGTGGCGCACCAAACGGTTCAAATGCAAATACACGTTTGTATACTTGCCACGTTGGATCAATCCAATGTGCCGTTATACATATATAAGAATAGGGACTAACGCTTCGTGCGCTCTATACGTCACAAGTTAAAGAAACTTCATTTAACAATCCAAAAATTTATCGGCCATTTCATTTCTAGCATCATTCCACATTTTTAGTGCATCTCGTCTATGGGTTCGACGACTTACCGGTTTGTAGCGTGGTTGGAGCGTTTTTCGAATCAACATCATCATGCGAGGATTGTCGAAAGCTCCAAACAGCAACCCCATTTGAATGACACATTTTGTTGTCATTTCTCTTTGCAACGCGACATCGTATGTCCATATTTGACCTTGATTGTCAAGTATGGTTTGACTTGAATCGCCTCTGGACTTCAACCTGCCGCATGCTTTATCGAGGTGTCGGGTTAAGGTTGAGTTTCCTCCCGTCGTTAGTAAATTTCCACACAATTTGCATTGTGCTTTTTTTGAACCGTTGGTAAGAAGCACCAAACTAAATTTGTCCCAAACCGCAGGCTATCTTGAGTCCTTTGGGAGAATTTCTTTAATTTGTACGCCATGAGATGGGGATATTGATGAAACTTCGGCCATTTTCAAATATTGAGAATTGATAGAGAGAAACGAGATTGCGTTTTGCAACGAGAATAAATTTTACATAAGAATAACCAAACGAGAATAACTTCCAAATTGCTAGATAGAAACGAGATTGCGAGAATGCGACATACGAGAATTATGAGCGTGTTTTGCGTTTAAGAAGTTGGTGTCTCACAAACTAACTCATACTAACTATAAATAACAATGGCATGGCATCAAAAGACAAAAAGACGGCTCTATACATGCAAAAAACGGTCATATGAACGTTGGAATGGGAAAAAGGGCTACTTTTCGAATTTTTGAGAAAATTACAATTTTGCCACTGAACCGGCTCGGGCTGGGTTCGGGCCTTGAACCAGGCCTTCTGGGGCACCGGGCTCGGGTCGGGCTTTCAAATCGTCCAAAACAAGGACCGGGCTTGGACTGGAGGGCTAGGACCGAGCCTTGGTCGGGTCGGGCTTTTCGTCGGGTCGAGACGGACCATGGCCGGATGCCTATCTCTAAGTGAAATTCTAAATAGTGATGGAATCTGGTTCCAAAAAATCCATCCATGCATTCGCCTCTCCAACTAGAGTAAATGGAAAAAGGCGCAATCTGATCGCATCATCTGAAGCTGCATCAGTTTTGAAAATATGACATATGTTGAGAAAACTCTCGACATGCTGGTTTGGATCATTGTTGTTCTTCCCGTCAAAAGTCAATTCTCGGATCATACTAAGAAATTGACCTTTGATCTCCTTATTGTCTCCTCCAAAAGTTGGTTTTCGAACTGGATCTTTGGCGCACGGCGCTGCTCGCCTGGCGGTCGACATCGGCTGATCTTCTATCATTTCTCTGAATAGAACTCTGGGTTGGTGGGTTGCAGGTCTAGCTTTCAATTCTCCGAGTCTTTTGTGAAGTTCTCTTTCCGGTTCAGCAAATGGTTTGACTAGATCCGGTGAAGAGCTCCTGCAAAATCACAGAAAACAAAAGATTGTAAACTGTACCCATTCCAAACAAAATAAGCAAAAAAGTAACTAACTTGGGAATAAATTCCTTCGTGAGGGTCGATTAACTAAACAATCTATAAAACAAATAAATAAGCCACTGTTCCCTGGCAACGACGCCAAGAACTTGATGTGGTTTTTTCTATATATGAAATTACCTTCAAATTTTAACCTTTAAAACTACCCTAACTAGACTACCACAATACAAGCAATTATGACCTGATCGTGAATAGTATAGTAACGGTAAGTACCAGGTATCGTTCTTCTACAGAGAACAGTTAAGCTATCTATTAAATTCTATAACCAAACTTGATTAATCAAAAAAAGGCTTTTGTTTTTGAAAAGATATTTTAATTAAACTACTAAACTGAAAATTATAAACTAAAGAAAATTTTAGAAAGCTTTTGTTAGTCCCAAGGTGGTGACCTTCAAGTTAACAAGGGACTGTAGAAGGGAGGTTTAATACTATCACACAGATTTTTCACTTTTAAATTCCATTTATATTTAACCGAAATACAGAATTTACAAGAATGTTGCGGAAATAGAAAATGACTAAACCTATTCTAAACAATCTTAATTTTGACACACAACCTTCACTTATGCACTAAGTAAGTAAGAACTAGAAAGAAAGAATAAGGAAGATAGAAAGAAGGAAGGACTCAGTAAGAATAGAGGAAGAACTGATGTGTCTGAAGAACACGTTCAAGGCCTTTATTTATACTGCATGCATTAAGTGCATGACAGATTACTTTTACACGTGCTGTGTATCTAGTGTTTCAATTGTACTATTTACTATAAAATACATCCATGTGCATAAAGCAGTATGGAGTATATAGTAGGTAGTTGCTTTCGGGGCTGAAAAGTGTATAGAACGTCCCTTTTGTACTTTGTCAGAAAAGCATGGTTGTCTTTTTTGTGCATATAGTAATAAGACAAATAAGGAAGTCCTCAAATGCAAGTCTCTGATCAGTGGGTATAGGTCGCTGAACTATTTGAGAGGTCAGCGCTCGCTGAGGCTTGCATACTTCAAACTGGCAGACAAGTATAGTCAGGCAACTATCACTGAATCCGTCTTCAGATCAATAGCATCGTTGACTCTATCAACATCTACTTCTTCGACATCGCTGATGGTTCTGTATGCTTGACTTCTTTGTCTTGAAGGGAGATAATTGGCTTCTTGATGTTTACTATCAGGGACGCTGAACAGACTCAGCGAGTCGCTGTTTTCGATATATACTTACAAAGTGAATCTTGAGCTTACAAAAACTATCATAAAACATACCCAGTGATAATTCATCAAGCTTGGGTTAAAGTAAAATACCTACACTAAGTAAGATCTGGGTCATCATTATTTCATCAGTCTCAGGAGAGCTAGATCAACAATCTCCTCCTAAATGATGATGACATAGACAATGAAGAATTTGCCTACTTACTAGAAACAAAGAAAAAAAATTCTAAGTCTAGATAAACAAATAAGAAATGGAACTCATAAAGATACGTGTCCCACTTACTATTTTATAAGGGATCTTTTTTAGTACTGTGATGAAGTAAAGTACACTGATAATTTTTCATTAACTTGAAAAAAAGAATCAGAAGGAAACTAAAATTACTGAAATATATTACTATACAAAAAGACAAATTTATCTAAGGAGGAGGATCAGATTTTCCTTTCTCGTGTCTTTCATCCAACACCTTCCTTATCATTTTGTGGAACATATGTGTCGTGACATTTTTCAATATGCCAATAGTGAAGCGAAGGAGGTTCTCAAGATACTGGGTAGGAGCCTTCTTGAACTCAGATGCACGTTGGAAGTGATTGTTTCCATCAACGTCATCAAAATAGATACCTCTCTCAGGTTTAAATGTGACAATTCTTGGGTGTTTTGGAAAGCCATCAGGGAGAGCAACATTAAGACCACAAAGGTCTACTCTGAGTTTGGAAAATAGAAGCTCTTCTATAGAGAACATGACACTGGTTTCATTTATGAATGTATGTCCTTCTCCAGGTGTAGCACGTCTTCTAGAGGAAGTCTCAAGAGGAGGAGTCTTGATCACCAGGGACATCTTTCTCAGCAGCCTGTCAAGCTCTTCAGCGATCAATATCTTGAAAGTTGATTTTTCTTTGGCGATTACTCTTCTAATCTTTAACCACTCACTATACCCAAAATTTTCAAGATTGGTATTAGTGTGGTCAGTGATCATGTGATCCTTTCTAAAGATCTTTAGGAAAGCTTTGGCAGTCTTTTCTTTAAAGCCCTTTGACCAGTAATCGTGGCGCTGATGATTGGAGAGTTGTGCTTTTTGAAATTCATCTTATTGTTGCACCGGATATATCTTTCTTGAGCTGAGACATTTCCTGGTCTTCATGAACTAGAGGGTTTTTATCCTCTTGAGAGAGAATCTCGTAGGTGGCTCTGAATTGTTCAAGTTACTTGAGCCTTCTTTCCTCGATTTCTATCTCAGCAAGCTCATTCTTGCGCTTAAGAGCATCAGATTGGTAGTCGAATTCTCCATCAGCACCAGAGGTACGGAGAGCAATTTTTGCTCCAACCTGAGAGGACAGACCTACCTGACGTCTTCTTCTGACTGTCTGAGTATCATCATTAAAAGTGTGATACTCAGGCATAAGAATATTTCTTTTATCCTAGGCTTTAGGACTAGAGGAGGCTGAGCAAGTGGTTCGTTTGGGTTCAACGGGTTTAGGTTTGTCAGAGATGGTTAAAGGAGGTAGGATTATTCTTTGGGTTCTGGGTTATGGTTAAGGTTGGGGTTGGAATGGTATGGTATTCAAAGGTTGTATATCTAGAGGAATATTTTTAACTGTCTCTCTGATGCGAGTGGATGTACTCAAAGAGAAAATCCTGACCATGTCAGCAGCAATATTTCCTGAGACAACTTCAATAGGTGGGTTGGTTTCAGTTTAGATAGGGTGTGGAGTTAAGAGGGGTAGGGTTTAAGGTGATATAGGGAAGGAGTTAGGGAGCGTACTCTTGGCCATTAGTCTAGCCATTTCCAGAGCAGCATCCCTTAAGATTATGGTTTGAGAAGGGTTAGAATCAGGGTTGATAGATTGTTTTGGATTTGGTGAGGATGTAGGAGTTGGTTCAGAGAGTTATGTTTGAAGAACGGTTTTGAGTTTTTAGTGGCTGAGGTGAAGTCTGTTGCAGGTAAGGCTACATGGTTGGGTGAGGGAATAGGATAAGAATAAGACAATATTCTTCTGATGAAGAAAAGTTTACCTAAGGGGGTTCTTTGGGGTTTGAAGAAAATTCTTGGTTTGGGTTAGAGGTTGAAGCCTGGTTTGGTTTTGGTTTGGAGAGGGTGGTAGAGATAGGTTGGTTGTCAGAGGAGGCGGGGGTAGAAGGGTGTAGTAGTGTCAGATGCGAAGAAGGTGTACCTGAGGATATCTCCATAATAGGTTGCTCCCCCTGAGCAGGTTGTTCATGCCCACCTTCAGGGGGTTGTTGCTCCCCCTGAGCTTGTAGTTCCTCTACAACGCTTTGAATATTGAAAGTGGAGCCAGCTGTAGAAGAGAATCGTTTCTTTAGGAAGGAGGCGACATCATCATTATCATCATTGTCATCATCCCGTTTGGTAGATCCACCACAACCAGCATCGGTTTGGTCTTCATCATCTTCTTGTTCTTCTTCATCTTCAGCATCCTCGTCTTCTTCCTCCATGTTTGAAACGTCTTGGAAGTGAGAGACACCTGAAGAGGGATTGATGGGAGCGGCTTCAGTATTATCAGCAGCAATTCTAGTAGATGTAGGTCTCTCCCCCTCAGCCACTGAAGGGCTAGCTTGAAGAGTGGATGTCAGCAGTTGTTGAAGTAGGGAAGATAGCCTGTTGAAGTAGGGTCCTATCTTCTTAAGTGAAGGAAGCAGCAGGGCCAACTGTAGGAAGAGCCTTGACTATTTCAGTCAGCTGCCGAATCTTGGTAGCTTGGTCATTGATGGTGAACTTAAGCTCCTCGATTTTAGCATCTTGAGCCTAAATCAAGGATCGTACATCCTCCCTGATGGGTAATTTTTCGGAAGCATCCACTTGCTTCAGGTTCTTGCTGGAGGAGTTGGTGACCTGAGCATTGAGTTTGTCAAGGCCAGGGAGTTGAATGAAGAGCCCTGAGCCTTGTGTAGCAGCAGCGTCCTGAGAGGCCTTAGCTCTAGCTTCAACGGCAGCTTTAGCCTTTTGCTCAGCGAGTGCTCGTGCATCAACTTCCTCTTGATGCTTTCACCTAACCTCAGCATCATGCCGAGCCTTCTTTCCAGCTTCAGCTTTATCAAGGGCATCAACGACCTGCTTCCTCTTGTTTTCGAGCTCAAGGTTGGCAGTTATGGCTTCAGGTGGAGGTTCCTCCTGAACAGGAGCAAGAGTATCCAACAAAGAACCTGTAGCACAAGTAACTAATTGAGTACTAAAAGACTCATTAGTTTTCATAGAAGAAAAGGAAAAGCTAGTTTGTATACCTGAGGTCTGAAGGACATCAAATTGATTGTCCTTTGATTTCTCTGAGGCCTTATGAGAAGGTACCTCAGGTTCTTTGTTCTTTCTAGCTTTGCAAGCTGTAGGGGTAGAAGAGAGAGTAAGATAGTATCGTGAACAAGATTTAGAGAGGGGGTGTAAGGTATTAGTATTACCTAGTGACCCCATCTTCTTCAGGTCCACTGCTTCTTGGCTGGGGGGAGTAGGAGCACTAGAGGAGGAGGATCTCTTGTGCGATGAAGGTTGAATAGGTGGGGAAGTCAGAGAGGGGTTAGTCACTTACATAGCTATTGAAATAGAAGAGGGAGGTTTGGAAGAGTTATGAGAAAGAGAGGTGGTGGTGTCATCGTCAGGGTGAGCCTGAGAGGAGGAGCGAGTACCTATGCCAAAGGTACTTCACCTGGAAACTCCCTGATAGTGAGAAGAGTCTCACCTATGGTGGACTGATGACGACAAGAAGCTGCTAAACATTGACACAAAATCCAGATCTCTCATTTCTATGTCTCTGCCAGTTGATGTGTTTCATTATATATGTCATCTGAAGACCTCTAAAGAAATATGGAATATGCTCTATATTCAGTATGAAGGTATTGATTCTCTTCTTGAATCAAAAAAGATAAATCTTGTACGAAAGTATGAGGTGTTTATTTGTGGTAAGAATAAGACCTTATCACAAGTTTATCGGTGGTTTAACTGTCTTCTATTAGACCTTAAAATTGTTGATAATGAGTACTCAAACTCTGAAGTTCTGTCAAAGTTCATGGAAAACCTCCATGAATCTTGGGAGATATTTTATGTATCTCAAACTTTCTAAAAGCCTAAAGACTCTATCCTTGAGTGAACTGTATGGGATTATGCTCAATCATGAGCAATCTAGATAGTTGAAGAAGAATCTCATAAGAGATGTAAAGGACTCAAAAAGCACATTTGTTGATTTACTCATTGACTCATCAGCAAATCCCTCAACTCTTACTATCACTCGATTGCTATTTGCAAATTTGAGTTCTTCAAAACCGAAGGAGGACGATTTATTCTCTAGATTTAACTAGGGGTGTTCTCGGATCTAGAGGTTGGAGATGGTGATGGTCTCGAATCTGGAGGACCATGTCTTTTCCAGATTTAATTAGGTGGTCTTCAACAGGATTTCAATTTTTTCTAGGGTTTTGATTTCGAGTTTTTACAGTTTATTTAGTCTTCAAATTATAAGTTTGTATTTGATTTATTGCACTTGATCTGGTTTGTTCTTCAAAAAGAAAAATTTTAGACTGGTTTATGGATTTGAACAGATCTTCAGTTTTTAATTTGGATTTGGTTGAGTTTGAATTTAATTATGATTTTCTTGTTTAGGTCTTTGATTTTGATTCACTATTTTAGTTATTAAAGTTTGGAGTTGGGTTGATTTGTTATGTTCGATTATGTTATATGTGTGATCTGGTATATGACGGCCGGAGATCTGGTATTGGATGGCCGAAGATCTGGTATTGGTCGGAGAAGATGACTGGAAAAAGGAAAGGGATGATGTCTTACCAGAGAAGATGATCGGAAAAAGGAAAGGGATGGTGTTTTACTGGAGATGATGAAGAAGATTAAAGAGTAGATTACATTCTTGGTACCTAAGGTTTAATAAATAAATAGATAAATTTATTACAAATTAAAATAAATGAAATGATCAAAATATCCCTCAAAATTAATGAGTTAACGACATTTTTTAGATGGGTTAGTTCTAGGGATCCAATAAGTTATAAAATGCAAACCACGGGTATTCAATCCATAGATTTTTATTTTAAGGACCCAAAATGTTAAAACTTATAAACCACATGGACCAAATATGTAATTCACTCTAAAAAACATAATTCCATATTTTAGGAAGGGTTTGGTTGTTTGATAGGGGTGTTCAAAAAAACCGAAAAACCGAGTAACCGACTTGCCCCGCACGAACCGAAACC
>LUCG01172863.1:0-16034 GCA_001633085.1 Carthamus tinctorius
CTAAATAGAATTCTAATCAAAAGACAAACCATAGACAGAAAGCTTTTGATGTAGAATCGTCCTGGATCTTCTCCTCGTATGCATCATCTTCGCGATTCTTCTTCTCCTTGGTTGGAATCCCTAGGCGGCTCCCATGGCTCTGACCTAATTTTATCTCTAAGACTAAACTAATGAATGAATAATGGAATGAATAAAACTGAAAGACTAAGGGTGTACTTATAATAAATCGATCAGGCCAATTCTCACAATCGCGAAGCCTAGCTCGCGATGTGAAGCTAGCTGATAACGCAACTGCGGATTTTATCTGATCTTTTCCATGTTTGTCTCTCGCGGGCTTTCTTTAGGGCTAAGTAAACAATCTTGGAGAGCAAGTCAATTGTCTTGGAGGCTAAGCTTTGCATATTTTCCTTGTCTTCCCAAAAGTCTCAGTTTTGACGCTTTTTACCCTCTTTTTGATACTTTTTGTATTTCACTCCCAAAATTACCTGAAATTATAAAACACACACTTTTAGTAACATTCATATACAAATAAGGTCCAAAATAAGCATAAAAGTAGGGAACTAGCATTCTAAAAACATGTATAATTTTGGCTATATCGAATTCCCACACTTAAGCTTTGCTTGCCCTCAAGCAAATATCTGGAAAAATAAGAAAGATAGAGACAAAATTACCCTCCACTATTTAGGCACATATCAAAGCTTCACAAGTCATCAAAGCTATGTTTAACCTCTTACCCTCACTTTTAATTATGCGTATAATCACTCAAGGGGTAATATGTTATATAGTGATCACACTGATACTCGACCTTTCCCCAAACGCATAAGCTTGTCACTAAATCTCATCTCCACCTCTAAAAAGTTGTCAACCGTTAAGAGGACTTAGACGTTGTAATGTTAGGCTAAGGGTTAAGGTAGGGAAAAAGATTTATTTTGAAGTGACTAAAACATGTGGCAAAAACTCAAAACTTGTCAGATTCGGATCACATGAATCTTTATCTGACTTTTGAACTTTCTTTGAACTAGGACTTTAGATTTCTTTTAAGCTCAACCATCTTTTTGATTTTTTTTAGCACCGGCTTTACATTTGTTTCTTTTAATTGTCAGGTATTTTTCTTTCTCAATTTTCTGACTCTTTTGATTTTTTTTTCTTTCTTTTTCTAAGATAGTCCCTTCCTTCTTTGTCCCATTTCTTTGTCTGACTCTTTAGATAGACCAAAACCGAAAAAGTCTATGACTTTAAGCCACGGCCAAAAGATAGCTAAAAACAATGGGTTAAAGGTGAAAAACTTCTTTTGGTTAACAAATGAAAAGGCTAAGGCTTCAAAGTGGTTTCAAGGGTTAAAGTGTTAAAAGTGAACACTTTCTAATAATGGGCTAGGCAAATTAGACAATCCTATAATGGGATTACCTAACGAAAACTGAAGCTAAAATTGTGTTGAAATGACGGCCTCATTCAATGCAATGGTGATAAATACTTTCCTTTGTGGTCTCGACAAGCATTCAAAGTGACAAGTTATACTTGGGTCAAAGTCGGTATCCTCACGAAAGAAATAATCATATAAACATTAAAGGCTCAAGCTCTCTTGATAAGGGTAAGACTCACTTGGCAATTAGCATACACATGACTTTTTCAAACTCATAAAAACTCTAAAAGTGTCCTCCTAATGCAAAACTCTTTCAACTCCTTAAAAAAATATTAAAGATCATTGATTGCGAAAAATTTGCCCTATAATTCAAATAATTCCCAAATAATTCAATTATGTTCAAATAAGGGCAAACAAGCAAAGTTTACTTAACCTCCTTCCCACACTTAAGATTTGCATTGCCCTCAATGCAACACAATTAAAAGCAAATATGCGAAAAAGTAAAAAAATAAAGAAAGAAAACTCCCTGGGTTAAGAAACCGAAGCTTGAAGAACAACTAAGAATTCAATACGTACAATAGATCCGAGAGTCATTAACACGGATCTGAAACTAAAAACAAAACAAACTAACTAAAAAGGAAAATAAAAATAAAAATAAAACTATATCTAAAACAGTTGACACACTAAACAAATGAAAATAATACGGTACAACCAAATCGCAAATCAAATCCAAATCTCAAATATCGAACCAATCAATCAACGGGGACCAAAGAAATCTTCGTTCCTCCATTGACTATAACTATCATAACCTGGTGGACTCGGGTCATGTGGTGGCCAGATGGAAAGCCGCGGTGCTGACCGAGAAGGTCGGAACGGAACTATGGTGACATATGATGAAAGAACTCTGACATAGTCTGTTTCTGCCAGTGGAGTGATCTCTGAATCTGGACATTCTGATAGTCCGTCCTCATCGAGAAATCCTGAAACTGAGCTAATAAGTCCTGATAAGCTGTGTATGAGTTCCAACCTGGCGGTACCTGGTGTGATCCTGAAGCTCCTGCATCAGCATGCTGCGGCTCCTGCCCAGGCATCTCCTGATCCTCTTGCTCTAGTCTAACTCCTGTCCAGACCAAGTGTTCCTACCAGCTCCTTTTTCTATTATCTTCATCCCTTTCAACTAATGAAAGTCTATGCAGCCCAACTCACCCAAACAAGTCAAGGAGGTCACTACCCACGGTGTCAATAAACCATGTGAGTCAGCTAGGCGGGTAATGTAATGTCCTCCTAAAAGTCCGCTAGATGTCCTATACCCCTTTGCTTCGGTAAAGAAATCAGCTAGAATGTAAGGGAGGTTGGTATAACGGTTCGGGCTCACAAGCTGGTAAAGTAGCCACAGATCAAAGTCTCCTATCTTATCATGGCTAGACTTCCGTTGGTTCACGGAATATGCCATCATTTGATGCAAAATACGGTGCTCAGGGTTCACTAGGTCACCAGACTTGGTGTTAGACCTCCTATAAAGTCCTATACCAAGCTGTCCCCAAATCTCACTAAAATTCGTACCCTCTAGGGGAGTACGGTCACACAATGCCATGTACTGATCGAAATAAGGACTAGCTACTTAATTATTATCCATATGCTGCAAAAATCATATGCGCCAAAAACTTTGATGTGGTAAATATATATATATATATATATATAAAATATTAACCAAGTTTTACCCTTTTTATTTACCCTAACTAAACTACCACAACACAGGAAAGCGTACCTGATCAACAATAGTATAGCATAGATAAGTCCAGGTATCGTTCTTATCACTAGGAATAGTTAAGCTAAAAGAGCTACTAAAGCTTTTGTCAATTAATATGATGAAGAGTGCTTTTTGGGGCTTTGATTAATAAAAGACTTAATAAACAATAAAACTAACAAGAAGAGGATAGACTGATAAACAAAACAACTCAGAGAAGATTGTATTCACAATGAATAAATTAAGAATCACTTATAATGGTTTAAATCAATCCTATAACACAATGATATATGAATTCCCTAAGACTCATTTAATGAATTTATCCAGGTGAATAGTCAGAATTAAACCATATTCATAACCAGGTTATCGGACTCTGCTCTCCAATCTCTTAAACTAAAGAGATCGCCTGCCAGGTCACTAACGTGAAAGGCAAAGGAGGTTGTTTAACTGATAATAGTCTGTCTATTAATTGTCCGATAACAAACACACCCAACCAATGATTTCAAGTAGCGAAAGTTAAGATTATAAATAGATAATTGCCTAAAACAATTAAGAACTAAACATCCATCATAAATATAAATCAAACCATACAAAAGTTCATCAATCCAAAGTGTAAAACAAGAGACCTAGCACATAGACATACTAAATAGAATTCTAATCAAAAGACAAACCATAGACAGAAAGCTTTTGATGTAGAATCGTCCTAGATCTCCTCCTCGTATGCGTCATCTTCGCGAGTCTTCTTCTCCTTGGTTGGAATCCCTAGGCGGCTCCCATGGCTCTGACCTAATTTTATCTCTAAGACTAACTAATGAATGAATAATGGAATGAATAAAACTAAAAGACTAAGGGTGTACTTATAATAAATCGATCGGGCCAATTCTCGCGATCGCGAAGCCTAGCTCGCGATGCGAAGCTAGCTGATAACGCAACTACGGATTTTATCTGATCTTTTCCATGTTTGTCTCTCACAGGATTTTTTTGGGGCTAAGTAAACAATCTTGGGGAGCAAGTCAACTGTCCTAGAGGCTAAGCTTTGCATATTTTCCTTGTCTTCCCAAAAGTCTCATTTTTGACGTTTTTTACCCTCTTTTTGATACTTTTTGTATTTCGCTCCTAAAATTACTTGAAATTGTAAAACACACCCTTTTAGTAACATTCATATACAAATAAGGTCCAAAATAAGAATAAAAGTGGGGAACTAGCATTCTAAAACATGTATAATTTTGGCTATATCACGTATCATACATCGATGTGAGTATTCACGACCCCACTTTTATCTTTTTACGTATTTGAGGTGAAAATCATGTTTAATTTGATAAATGATAGATTTATATTGTTATATGAATCTGTTTATGAGCAATTGAATGTATACACTATTGATCATATGTTGAGTTTGAAAGACCTCGTTTGTTTACACTACTATTAACTCTTTTTGAGCCCATGATCTTCGTGGGTAGCGCTATTTGGTTGTCATACCCATCCTTTTGACTGACGAGTAGGCGTGCACTTAGTCATTAAAGTTTGCTCTACACATGTTGCTTTAAATAGTCACCGCTGAGGTAGTTCGTAAGTATACTCTACCCATGTGGTTAGCTACCACCGATGAGGTAGTTCATGGGGCGTGAAATGTTATCTAGGTTTAGTAGTGGCCAACGTTATATATCATGTGTATGACATTATATTGATTTTAAATGCTCATAAGTTTTACAATCTAAACTTGGGGTGAACGTTAGTTTTACTAAGAAATTTTCTACATTTAAAATTGTTTGTGCATATAAAACATATGAACTCGCCAACTCTTTGTAGTTGATGCTTGTCTTTAACATGCTTTTCAGGAATTAAGAAGGTAATCGGAAAATAGATAAACTTACACGCCTGCTTGCATCAACTTTGGACATCCTGAATTGGATTTTATTTTTAAATAACTTCTCTTTTTTGTAATGAACTTATTTTGGGATTTGTAAACTATTGATAGTATGGTTATAATATTTAAATGGCTTGGTTGATGTTGATATATCCTAATTGTGCTGTACTATTACCTGTCGCGCCTCGTGTTTCCGCTTTAGCGGGGTGTGATAGTTTCTGACTTTGGTTTTCGTTTCCAGTAAACCGCCTGTTAAATCACTGGAGCAAAAAGCATAAAAGATTAAAACAACCACAACAACTACTTGACTTATGAATGAATTTAATCAACAAATCAAAATACTTAAAAGTTAAAGTTGAAAACTTTAGATTAATTTAAAACTGACAACGTTCAAGAAAACATAATCAAACCAAAGTATAAAACCAAACCAAATCTAGGGTTCATTAATCCATAGTGAGTAAAAGAAGTCTAACTCATAAACATACTAGATGAAATCAAAACTAAACACAAGTTTAATATCATGTTGTAAAACAAATCAATTGAACCGTGTAGAAATTGATGATGAAACTCCTTGAATCCTTCTCTTTGGACGTGTTGGGGATGATTTGCCTGGTGGTGAATCGTCTCCTCGCTCTAAAGCAGCCTTTAGATATCGATTCATGTAGAGAATGAAGAGCTTAAGGGTGAAAAGTCAAATTTAAAGAACTGGTCCAGGCGATTCTAGGGGCACGAGGCCATAGGCTAGCGGCGCGAGACCTTCGATTGATATCCCTTTCTCGCTATGGCTATCTTGGCGTGAGATTCGACTATCATCCAGAGACCACCTTGTTGCGCAAGGACACATGCTCGTGACACAAGAATTGAACAGAGGTATTTCGCGATGATTGAAAACCAGGCTCATGAGGCGAGTTTTTTGCAAAACATCCAGAGGGATCCTTGCGGCACAAGTCTTTTGACTTTTGTTGACTTTTTGCATTTTGCTCCAATTTGATCCCTCTTTGATCTTTTTTCGACTCTGTTGATGCCATGAACATGTAATCACAATAAATACATCAAATCAACTCCAATCATCCCATAATCAACTAGTTTCGAGCGTAAAAACCAGGATATTAACGGATAAAACATAATTAAATACGACAATATCACCCCCTTCACAAAAACCATTAGGTTCGATGAACTCTCCGGTTCGAAGCTTAGATCCAAGCTTTTGGGATGAGGTGTGGGTGTAGAAGATGAGCACGAAAGGAGCAACGCTAATCTAAGTGTGAATGTTTGAATTGGAAGGTTAACGAGAAAGGGAAAGGGGAAAAATCGAAATTTGACCTACCTACTTAACGAAGATTATAACGGCGGTTAGCCAGCCAATAGCAATTTACTAAAAGATGGTAAAAGCCGGCCGGGTTTAGGTCACACCGTAAATCCCCAAATATCTCTCTATCGTCCCACAGAAACCCTAATCCCAATAACAAACAACTTTAGGGACAACCGTTTCGAACATTCTCGTCACTGGGTGGGAATCGAACATTCTTTCTTTGTATTTTTATGGAAGAGGAGGAAGGAGAAGAACAACCTGGAGACGAAGATTCTTCTCCCACCTCTCTCCTTCATCATCATCATCGCATTGATTTCATCGATACACCATATTAAATTCTTACACACAGAATCGGAGGAAAAAAGATCCAATCCAAATTTATTGTCCGATTGAGGTTTTGAAGGGAGGGGAGACAGAGAATGGGGAAGGTCAACCCATTCTCGTTTCGCCGGAGCAGTAGCGGCGGCAGCACAGCCAGGCGTCGCCGGACGACGAAGAAGGTAGGAGAATCTTCTTCATTGCTTCTCCAATCGGCCAATACGCCGTCTCCTTCTTCGCCAGGGAAACCGGTGGTGGTTGCGGTGGCAAAACCCAAGAAGAAGGCTGGTGGAGCCAGGTTGTGGATGCGGTTTGATAGGTCTGGTGAATCTGAACTCTTTGAGTGTGATAAGAGCACCATCATCAAGCGGGCGGGTATTCCGGCTAGGGATTTGAGGATTCTTGGTCCTGTTTTCTCTAACTCCTCCAATATCCTTGGTAAATTGCTTTGAAATTAGGGTTCTACTTTTTAATTGCTTTCATTTAGCGTTCTATTTTTAGGGCTACTAAAGTTCACTTGGATGAGGCAATTAATACAATAAGGTGCAACATATATATAAAAACAAGTATAGATTTCTTCTGATATCAGTCTTCCATTCTTTAATTTTAGTTCCACAATTATCTAGTTGTGCTAGAAATTCTGTGTAGCAATTAGCCAGATTCTTCCAGTTTATCTGCTGGATGCGTCTTCTAGTAGTGTGCTTAGTCATGGTAGCTTCTTTTGTCATATATATTTTATCATCTCATTCATGGTCTTATTTCTGGATGTAGAGTACCTAGTGAATAGTTAATACCTTATAGTTCTTACCTTTTCTCTAGAGGCGGCTGGCCTTTTTTGTGCATAATGGTAGCAGATTTAGTTCTAACTACTAGAGGGAAAGAAAAACTCAGAAATTTTTATATGTCAGGCTGCTTTTTTTGTTCAGGCATAATTTTTAGTCTTTGTGATTTTGATAAAGCATCGTAATTCCGGTTCACTTACATATACTACAATTCTAGTTCATATCCAAATGCAAAGAACACACACTTGCTTCCGTTTCTAAAGTCTAAACACATGCTAGATATATATAAATGTACGTACTGTGAGGATGGTGTATTTTGTTTATCTTATTTTTACTCGAAAAGAGGAACTGAAAAACCAACGTACCACATATATGTATAATGGCACTAATCAAAGATTACCACCACTTAAAAGTGCCTGTGCTAACTTTTAAGACCATGGCAGTTTGACTGACATGGGAAAACAGAGAACTATAAAATGGTGTTTAGTGATATAGGTAGGTTACATTGTTTATGTTGGTTGTGGGCATATTAAAAGAAGAGGATATCTAGATAATGTGTTAAAACTAATTAAAAAAAGAAATTTAATATTATGTAGATTTATTTCAATGGAAAATCACATCTTTCATCCATAAACTACACTCTTCTGGCCATGAACTAAAATGTGGAAGATGTACATTCAGAATGGAGTTTTAATGGATGATCGTTGTCCTTTTTGTCATATGTGTGCAATTGGACAATGAAGGGGATTGTTTAGTACATGCAAAACTTGACTGATGGGTTTGAATGTTAGTTCTATCTTTCTCTTGCAGTTCTGTAATGTTTGTTTGTGTGGGAGTGTTAGGCCTGCATTCTAATTTTCTGTGTAATGGGATGTTATGCTGCATGTTATATGATGTTATCTTTACATTGTAACACTTGTATTCTATAGGAATTGTTTGTAGCAAGATTAATTTGTTTTAGCTCGCTTGAGTCTCTGAGGCTCCTTCACCATTAATATTTTCCTATGTGAATATCAATCTTATGTGGATTTGCTTGCATATCACCTGCAGCGTGGAGAAATATATCATGGTAAGTAGGATATTTAGGTTTTTCAGTAACTTTCTACAAGGAATTATAGCATTTGCAACCATAATAATAATATCTTTTGCTTAAAGCATTGATCATAAAGGGCAGTCTATAAGCGAGTGGCAGTGAGAGCTTTCTCCTATTATTAGTAATGGAGTGTGTGTGTGTGTGTGTGTATATATATATATATATATATATTTGACAGAACAAAGGAAGGGATGCCAGCTACATTAATAAAGAAAGCAGAAGGGAATAGTTGATGGGTGAATGAAATGAAAGCATGAAATGAAAGCGGGCAGTTCTCTTATCTAATCATGCATACACCGCAAATACTTTTCTTTTAGCTGCTAAATTAGTAACTGCAGGTTTTTCTTCCTTTGTGTTCTTAGTCTAAGATTGTTATTAACATGTCCCCTAAAAAACTCAACCTCAAATTGCTAGAGTTATTGTTCTAAACATAAGTAAATCTGTCAACAAGATGTCAAGGCACAAGCTATTGTAAAAATATGGTTACATGTCTAATATCTACAGTCCATATATTCTTCAACGATCATCTCAGTTAATAATGCTGCTGTCGGTCTGTGTCTGTCTCTGCCCAGTACTCTTGCAACTTACTTTCATTGTTGGTTTACTTTCTCCGGCCTATGGCAAATTCTTGTGTGGGAGTGATTTGAGGAAGAAAATCAAATCTATAACACCTTACTTGTTCATGCAGCTAGGGAGAGAGCAATGGTTGTTAATTTGGAATATATAAAGGCCATAGTCACGGCAGAAGAAGTCCTTTTGCTTGATCCTCTACGTCAGGAGGTTCTTCCGTTTGTGGATCAATTGAGGCATCAACTTTCTCATAAAAGCCATTTCAATACGTCTGGTACCCAAGGCAGCCGTCAACTTGCTTTACGTGATACAGAATCAAACTTAACTGCTTCTGGACGATGGCTACCTGTTAATGAAACTGCTGATGGTTTGCAAGCCGAGCTTCCATTTGAGTTTCAAGTATTGGAGATTGCATTGGAGGTAGTATGTACGTATTTGGACTCGAGTGTGGCAGACCTTGAGAGGGATGCCTATCCCGTTCTAGATGAACTGGCTAAGAATGTCAGCACCAAGAATCTTGAGCAAGTTCGTAGTTTGAAAAGTAACCTTACTCGTTTGCTTGCACGGGTACAAAAGGTATTTTCTATTAATGCTCCTCTTTTTCCCTTTTGCATAGTTTGGGTTCTGAAAAATTTTGTTGTCATTGCATCTAAGTTTTAATCATGGGTGCACTGTCTGTGTATGTCCTGACCTGGCTGCTGTAGAAAACATTGATCCAGCCTGGTCTTGATTACCTGAGTTTTCGACCTGATGGGTCATCATGACTCATGAGTAACGAGTAAATGGGATATTTTGCTACATGCGTTTTGTTGTGAGATAAGGAGCAACATGATAATCTGTTTGTTTATTTCATTTAGTCAAGTAAGAAAAGAACAATATCTATAGATTTTATTTTAAAACAACAGCACAATTATGCACTAACAAATTTATAAAAGCTACTTTAATCATGCAATTAAAAGAAGCATGACTATAAATTAAATTGAAGACGCAACTGCACTGATACAATGCAAAATCTATGATTTATGTGGTTGGATCATTTTTGTTGCTTGAATGAGAAACTTATATTATATGGGAACTGCTCTTACATCATAGCTTGCGTACCAATGAATAGTAGTATCATGGTGCTAGAGATATATCACATTTACGATTTTGGTTTTATGTCAGTTAGAATTACATTATCTAAGCCTATAACCCACTACTTTAGATCCTCCAATTTTGCTGTTTAAAATACACAGATTTGAAAGCCCTTTTTTTCATGGGTGTCTGGACCGCTACTCTGGATACACAACTGTAATGCTGCCAACACACATATTTCTATGCTCTCCCTCTGGCATTATCATTTGCCGCATCATCACATAATGATACCATTAAATCCCTTAAGCCTTGTGTTTCGTTTGCAATAACCATTGGTGTGGTAAAGGCAGTTCACAACCTTTTGCTGCTCATCTCTTGCAAGAGTTTTCTTTCTGATCTCTGCCCTCTGCTGGTTCATTGTCAACCCACACCAATTTTTTCCTGCTCATCATTTCTGGTGTACTCAACGGATATAGACCTATGCCTTCCCTGGAGGTTTTTTTATTCAGTGCTTTGTGTTTGATACAATCCATGTGTGGAGTTGTTGCTGGTCCAAAGTACGAATATAGAACTCTTGCTTGGCATGCTGTATTACACCTTCATTCTCTGATCATCGTCTGCTTTGTTTAATAGTTAACTCCTTATTTCTGATACATCCCCCTGGGATCATTTTCTGGTCACCTCTTTGGGGATATGAATCCTATCTTTTCCGTAGTATGATGACGACATGTCACACTGATACATCCCCCTGGGATCATTTTCTGGTCACCTCCACTGGTTCTACTTACTCTTGTTAGGCATAATTTAGGTGCTCCCAGGGTAATCAGACCTTGTGGGGGTGTTACATACTCAAAAGCTAGCAGATTTGTTCAATAAATTTTTTTCTTTGAGCTTAGATCTGCACCTAACACACCACCATGTTTTTTGGACTTGTTAGTTGTTCCAGTTCATGTCATGATTCTGTCCACCATATGCTATTAGGAAACCCTTGGGTTACTAACAACCACTCCATCTATTATGTTGTAATTTGTTAATTTATTAACCCCCTCACAGGTCATATTTGCTTAGAGCTATAAAGAAACAAAAAGCTGTTTGCAATCAGTTTGAGTTCTGTATAAAGAAAAGGTAGAAACAACTCAAACAAGAAAGATGGAAAGTTAAACAAGAAGAGAAAAAGTAAAAGAGGACCTTTGGTTTGTATATCTTCAACCAGTAAATTTCCACATACCAAGAAGTACTCTTGTGTCAGGAGGCATTATACTCTGCTTGTCAATGCACCAGCCATCAGCTCTGCGTTACTGTTAGGAAGAATACACTAACTTGTAATCCACAGTACCAAATATTGTTATACGACAACCCCATTACAAGTAAATACTAGATCACATTGACACATTGCTTTTTAATGTCATTTGAGATTTTCCCTTGCCAACACAGAGAATAGCTAGGCTGTCTAAATGAATCAGTCACATAATTATTGCTAGAAAAGTCAGTAATGTACTGTAATTTGAACCATCTGAATCTGATGTTATATTACCATAAAAGTAATGCAATAATATAATTTGTGTGATACTTCGATTGTTAGTTTGTTACCAGTTATGCATTTATCAGGCCTATACAGGGGTTTCTTTCCTAAAAAAACGAAATAAAATATAAACAAAAATGGGTATGGTTGGTTTTGGTGTTACTTGATATATAGCATTTAAAGGTTAACTGAAATGATATAATTCTAATTGATAGCATAGTAGTTTACTTGTCATATGTGGATGTAGCTGTTTTTATATGTTTCTTTGATCAAATTTACAATCAAAATCTAGTTGAGGAACAATTATTTATCTGGTTTCAGGTAAGGGATGAACTTGAACATCTTCTAGATGACGATGAAGATATGACGCAGCTGTATTTAACGAGGAAGTGGTTACAGAATCAACAAAGTGACACTTTGTTGGGAGGTTTAGGTTCCATTAGCCACACCAATGGTGCACACCATCTACGCAGACTTAGTTCTACCAGGAGTGCAAGTATGGTGACAAGCATAAATATGAGTGACAATGACGTTGAGGATCTGGAGATGTTGCTCGAGGCTTACTTCATGCAGCTTGATGGAACTCGTAACAAAATCTTGTCGGTAAGTATATATCTTCCTTGCAAGTTTCTAAAATGAAATGTTCTCTTCGATAGGTAACATAATAGATATTTGTTTTTTTCATGTCCTATCAAGTAAAATAAGTTTTGGCGGCCACTTCACTGATGAATGTGTTTAGTTGATCACTATATATCATGTTCTAATCCGGCCAAAAAAAGAAAGTGAATTTATGGGTTGGTGCTTATTAAAATGAATGTTTTTTTGGCCAAAGCAAGACAATTGAGAAATTATCTTTTTGTAATTACCGTACCTTTTGGTACAAAGTTGGGTGTCTTCATGGAACCAGCTGCTCTACCCTTTGGGGCTTGAGGTCAGGACCGTGTGCATTCCACCTTCCTGCCTACAAGTGGGATATACAGGGTTGTTCGGTTTGGTTTTTTTACAACTACCATTTTAGCAAAAGTGCAAAAGAAACCTACATTTTGCCGGAAAGGGCAATTTTTCATCAATTATACTATTTGTGTTTTTTTTCTTCAAAATTTGTGTTTTCACAAGAAAGATGGTTTATTTGCAAAAGAAAAGACATTAATTGCTTAATTGCGGAGTTGATTTTGGTGGTAACATGACATGATGTAGGTGCGTGAGTACATTGACGACACAGAGGACTATGTGAACATCCAATTGGACAACCAACGTAACGAGCTAATTCAGCTCCAGTTGACGTTAACAATAGCCTCCTTTGCCGTAGCCTTTGAGACCCTGGTGGCAGGATGGTTTGGCATGAATATCCCTTGTCGTTTATACGACATTGAGGGAATATTCCAACAGTTTGTCGCGGGGATTACGGTCGTTGCTTTCTTGCTCTTTCTTCTTGTTCTTGGATACGCTAGATGGAAGAAGCTGCTGGGCTCATAACAAAAACCCAACCCCTCAATTCAAAAATCTTCCAACTTTTGCATGCAGACTATATCATCTATCATGTTCTATGATAGATAAGGCTTGTTCCAACTTCATCCTAATCTTCTTCTATGCAACATATATTATTTATGTAGTACTCTTTCCACTTTGGGTGAGACTTGAACCCTTGATTTCCAAGAAGATAAGGTTTTACGGTTCTGGATACTGCTGTGTCAATGACCCTCTAGTTACATTGCTACCATCTTATTTGCCAACCTCATTTTTTGGCTTGTATTGTTGACTTTTAAATGTATTTTATTTAGCTCTAGTTTTATGCTTCTTTATGTTTTATAACAAAAAATAGCATACAGTTTTAGAATTATTGTATTCTGTAATTAATTATGGTAGTTTTATTGTTGATTATATAGGTGCAAAAATATCTTCATCTCATAGTTTGATGGTAGTATTGGAAGTTATATGCTTACTTTTTTAAACACCAATTGGGTGACTTTTCTCGTCGGGTGAGAATTACCAAGACATAAAATTTTACAGTGAGAGTAGCACCGTGAGTAATTTTCAAGGTTCAAAAGGCGTAGCGTGGCGGCGAGGTCAAGCCTTAAGCCTTACAAGATATGGTAAAGACGCAGCGTTTTTCAATGCGTGATATATGGCGGCAAATTTGTATGTCGTATATGGAATTATACATATATGTCTTATATAAGTTATTTTAACCAAATAATGGTATTAAAAATGTACATTTATATTAAAAGGAAAAAAATTATATAGATTATTATTATGAAAATAATTTTTGATTGAATATGTAAAATAAAATTTATAAATGTACTTTTACAACTTCATTTTGAGGGTGACATCACAGCGATTTATGAATTTGTGAAATTGTAGGTGATTAGATTAAATAAGTTTATAAAAGTGTAAAAATTAAAGTTAAATATGTAACAACACAAAAGATAAAAAATTAAAAAATAACAAAAACTAACTTTTTTGAAAAAAATTTCAATGTCTTACAAAAAAACGTGCGCCAAGGCGCGCCAGCATGCCTTTGAAGCGCCATGGCGTGAGCCACGCCTTATAGAAACTTTATGAGACATTTCGTAACAGTGGAGACGTTTCTTGCGCCATATCACGCCTTTCTGAACATTGGTAATTTTGATAGGTAATCTAGGTGAAAGTTGTCGATCTTCCATAAGTACTTTGAGCATCTCTAACTAGTTTTTTATAATTTTTTTTTAAATAAAGAATTAAAAGTTAAAATTTTTAAATAAAGTTATATTAACTCTTAACGCATTCTTTATTTTAAAGATTTTGTTGTAAATTATATTAACATAATAATTTTTTATTTTTCATCTCAAATATTAAAAGACTTTATATTTAATTTAGTTCGTGGATTTGAACGAAATACTCTTACTTTATTATCAAGTTTTAAGTTTCTTTATTATAAAAAATAAGATAACAAAGTTATTGAAAAAGTTGGGATAAAACAAAATTTCATTATTTTCTATAATAAAGAAGCCGTTGAATATTCTTTTAGCTAAATAACATTCATGTTTATTTATAAAATGAAAATAAAAACAAAAACAAAAACGGAGGTAATTATCATTTGGAAAGAGAGAACCTTCATATATTACAAAACATTTAGGGGGCGTTTGGTTCGCTGGAATACGTCGGAATCTGGTGAAATTGGAATGGTCAATTCCATTGACCAAATTCTTTCATATTGTTTGGTTGCCTAAGGAATGTAATTCAATTCCATTAATTCCTTCACTTGTGGATTTGCCCATTCCTTTTCAAATGTGATGAAATTGGATCCCATTCATTCAAATCTTTTGTTAATGATAAAGATACCCTCATCCGACCACCATCAGCCACCACCACCACCTCTGGCCACCACCATCGTCGACAACCACCACCGCCTCCCAGTGACGGACCCAAGATTTTTGTCAAGCGGGTGCACATTATAGATTGGATAAATATCTGCAAAATCCCTTGATGTGTTTTTAGCTTAATTTCTCGATCTAAAATTTTTTTTGAAGTTTTTTTATTGATATCGAGTGATTTTTTAAAGTTTTTTGGTTGATTTGAAGGTATTTTTTTAAAAACTTTTGTGGTTATTTCTTTTTTAACTTAAACCAAGAGAATTTTTCGATTTTTTGGTTGATTTTAACAAAATTTTCTGATTTTTTGGTTAAATTTAAGAAATTTATTAGGTATTTGGGATTGATTTGGTAAAAATTCTTTATCCATTTAAGATTTTAATACTAAATAGGATTGAGAATTAAAATTAACTAAAAATTTAAAAGCTATAGGGTGGTTGGTTCTTCTTAATCAAGTGAATGAAATTAATAGAACATTAATTGTTTGGTTTGTAGGAAAAAAAATGGACAAAAAAATGACAAAAAACAAGCAATGGATAGGAATCGATCCCCATACCTCCTCCTTAAAAGCTTTACAACAATCATGACAACCATCACACTAACTACTTATTATCATTTCATTCCAATTCCAAAGCTAGATTTTGCTACCAAACAGACAGATTACAATTTCTTTAACAAATTCCATTCCATTTCATGTCAACCAAACAGCTGGTTAAACCTGATAACATTCCATTCCAATTTCTTTCAAATTCCAATTCTTTTGAAAGATTTCATTCCTTCGTCACCCCCTTAGTGTTTTCGTATGGAACATCATAATATTTTTATATATCTTTATTAACATTCACTACACATTTTTTTGTGTGAAGTTGATCGTTGTGTGGCAAAAACCAAAAATTCTATTAAAGCTGCTTTAAATGAGGCAAGTATCTTCGTTAGGTCATCCGCTACCCACTCGGCAGCATCGTGGCATGGGCTCGGTACCGAACCGGTACCCTCGGCAACACCGCCGAGGGTGAGCGGCACGGTAGCCGGTACG
>LUCG01172867.1:0-14924 GCA_001633085.1 Carthamus tinctorius
CCCACCTTTCTCTCTATCTCTCTCTTCTTTTCTTTTTCTTTTATTTTTTTAATTAATTATTTACAGTGATATGGAATTGGTATGGATAAAGATGGAATGGTATGGTAGTGGTAAGGTGGTGGTAAAGTTGATGTGGCGCTGATGTGGCAGCTGGTATGAGTGGTATAGCTNAGCTGTGGATGACCTAATGGTTGTATCTTATGCATTGATTGTTGTACATTATATTGTTAAAACCCAAAGCTTTATATTAAAGAAAGAATAGAAAAGACAACTAGTCCAGAGGTTTGCCACCATCTAAAAAGAAGGACAACTATTAAATGATTTTTAACCTTATCAAGCACAAGCTAAAATCATTATTGCAAAAAAACATATAGGGTTGATTTTAGTCAATAATTTAAAGATGTGCTCATGATTAAAAGGGTAAAAAAATGTTCAAATGTTTTAAAAGTTTGGTGTGTTTATTTGATACCAATTATTGTAATTAGATGTAATATCCTAATTATTTATAAAATTAAGAAAACCGAATAAAAATTACAAGCCGGTTGGTTCGATCTGATTGACCAGTTTTAAAAACTTTACGTATTCTAACCATTACTTAAATGGTCTAACAAGTAACATGTTTGTTTGATTAACTCTAACCATTAACAAAAAAGAACATCTTGTGAAGAGATTACAAGCGACAAAGATATAAATGTAAATGCATCATTATATTTGATATTTTCGTTCTGAGGTTGTATTTGACAAACTAGTTTATAAAAGCATCTTCAACAACTTCTCTAAAATAGAGAAAATGAGGTTTTTGTTCTCTAAATTGCTCCAACAGCTTCTGTATATGGTTCTCTACAATAGAGAAAACTTGAAAAATCTTCAAGTTTAGAGAATTCTCTAAAACTTAATGTGTGGAAGTTAAATTACTTTTTTATTCATTTCCACCAATGGGGATGAATCATTATTATAATATATAAATTTTATTTAAAATGTATTATGATAATAAATTTATAGAATATTTTAATAATATAATAGAGGTTAAAATCTCTAAAATAGAGAATCTGTTGGAGTTAAATATAAATCCTTTTTGAGATTTTGATTTTTGAATCCCTATTTTGAAGAAATTATAGAGAAGTTGTTGGAGATGCTCTAAGCTAGCTGGTAGCTGACTAAAAAAGGTATCTTGGAGTATAATAATTGATATTAATAAGGGTATAATTGGAAAAAGCTACAAAATGCTTCTGAAATGCTACTCCAACTAGCGTTTTAATAAGCGTTATGGTTTATCCAAATATGTATAACTCATAAGTTAGCTTATTTTTGCCAAACCCGGCCTTAAGTCAAGAATTATGGCAAACAATGTTTTGTGTTTTAAAAACGTTATTTTATATATGATAAAACCCACGTAAGATGGTTCAAAAATTCAATCATTATTCTTTTCAAACCAAAAATTCTCAAATCCAAAACAATATACAACACATGATGCATGATGTACAAGTCACTAATGCATTAATTTAAAACATCTATCCTCTAAAAAATAATTAAAATGTTTATATTTGTTAGTGGGATTGTGCCTCCCACTTTGATTTCTATTCTTCTTTATTTGGTCTTTATTCTTTCCACAAAGAAGACCCATCATGCTTCAAAAAGAGAATGGTGTTCTTTGAGAATACTTGGCCCATAAAGTGTCTCACTCATACATGCTTTTTGTAAAGGTGGCATGCCATTGCTACAATTGATTCTCACACCACATTGAAATAAGGGTATACATAGGGTATATTTTAGTGTTGGATTTACAAAATTCGATATAATATAAACGTTTCAGTACATGATTCTGTTGAGTAGTTGCTTTTTAGGTTACAGTTCTGATTTTAGATATTATTAGGGTGACTTGGACATCATTAAGGGACAGTTGTGTATTGTTTGGATGTGAGAGCTTTTGGTTGGAGAAACCGATGTTGTATACAACTTTTAATGCATAATCTACATATTTTATAAATGATAGAGAAGTTGATTGATTTATAGGTTCGGGATTTTGTAATAGAGTATGTAGTGATGATGATCTGGACATGATGCAAAGAGAGTTGTACATCGCATCACATTGTTTCAAAGATGGGATGCAATGTACGACTTTTAAAGCATGAAGTACAAGTTATTTCAAAGTGATTCCATTTAGTTCTCTCATTTCAAATTACAAAAAGTTAATTGTTTTTAGAGCCAAAATTCTCTAATAATGTCATTAAAATGACTTGCATGCGATGAAATGAAATATGTATGTTTCGTTGACATGTAAACTACATGCGATGGAAATTGTACATTTTATTGGAATTAACTATCAATTTTGATCTGAAAGGTTATGCAATGATGACCTGTACATCTTGCAACGGAAACTGTTCATTGTTTTAGAATTGTGAATTTTTGAAAAAAGATACGATGTATATTAACTTTAAAAAAGTCACATTGATGTATGTTTTATACTCTAAAAGTTGTGCATTTGTGTTGAATCTCTTTATATAATAAAGTCAATAATCAAGATGGCCAATGATGCTCTAATAACTTATACATTAGAAAGATGCATATTGTTTTTGGATTTTGAGAAAATTTCAACCCTTAGAAAAAGATAAAAGTATGTTTAATTCAAAAATATTAAAGTAATATGTATCTTATGCAATTAAAATTGTACATCTATTATTAATTTGACCATATAGTCGATCAAGTGCAATCAACGAAGATGGATAAAGGGGTTTAAAGCATCTTAATCTTATTTTTTTCATATTTTTTTTCGTTACATCATTGTGATATTGTCAGCTCAATAAATTAAGAACATTCAATATAACTCTGTTGTAATAGTGATTCACATAAACTCTACTTTTTGCTAAATGCAATGTAGATGTATAAGTAGAAAATATAAATAAATAAAAAATCTAACACCCTTATCAAACAAGAACTAGAAAAATACTGAAAACTCATAAAATCCTCTATTATAGTTCGAGCTGTTCATGGATGGTACGGTCCATTCGGCCCGTTAGAAAAGCGGGCTTGTACGATCATTGTTGAAAAAATGGGCGGGCTTGGGTAATGAAAAAAAGAATTCGGACAAGCCCGTCCGGCCCGTTATACTTATAGTTCATTTAGATTTTGTATATAATTAATAATTTAATGGTTTTATCAAAAAAAATATTGAGAAATAACTTTGGATTTAATAATTTCATGTATTTTTTTAAATCATTAGAGAGAAAATGTTCATAGTTCATATATTAATTATATTATTTTTTTCATATGTCATGTACATTAATATTCTTTACATTTTTTTTATGTTCGAAAATACTTACATAATTTAAATTATTTACGTAACTTATAACTATATATTACCATTGTTTTTTAAATGTAAAAAAATAAGCCCGCTAGCCCGTGAGCAAGCCCGTAAGTCCGGTAAAACGGGCTTAGGTATTATTATATTAGGCCGTTTGACAAAAAAACAACATTAGGTCCAGCCTGGGCCCGATCCGAGACCACAAATAATCACCTCTAATTATAGTATAGACTTATAAGAATTTATTGTTATTGTGAAGAAGGCTCTCAAAATATGCATCTTCAAACTAATTAATAGAACATTCAAGAATCATATAACTAGAAAATGTTTGATTAAATTTAAGAATAATAAATTGATTTTTGATTTTTAAGAGAAATTTTAAATTTTGTTTTCAACAAATTTTTTAACACGTTTTAAAAAAACCCGATTATTTCAGTCCTTAAAAGTAAATATAAAAAAAAATTCAAAATCGAAAATTGCATTAAATCTATAAACTATATAAAAACCATTTTTGCTTTTGGATAGAATAGATTATACAATATTTACAATCATAAGATTTCCCACCAAAAACCATCATGGCACCAAAGAAATTTTGGTACCCCACTTTATATATAATTTGGTTTTAAAATATCATTATTTGTAATAAAACTTGTAATTGTTCTATAAATCACACTGGATCAGAACAACTCAGTATACTCTATTTGGAGATCAGATCTAGAGAGCGGAATATATGCGTTAATGCATACTTGTTCTCTTTTTTATATGTCTAACATCTGCTTTTTATAAATATCAGTAATTTGTGAAAGACAAACTTAAAAGTTTGAAAACAATACAAGAAAACGAAAGTAGTGAAGTGACAAGAAAGGAAGAAAAGCCGAAATTTGAAAAAAGGGATGTTTTGAAAATAGTAGTGGTAGTGGTTGACGGTCATTTGTGGGGATATTATGCTTCATCTTTATGACACCATAAAGATATAGTGCTTTTATAAGTTGATGTTTATCTTTGATCCGAAGCAAACCAGATGCCAAATGAGTTTTGGATCGAAAATACTCAAGTACGACTGTAGTTGGATCGAATATGAAACCATAGATCCCCAAAATCCACCATCTGTAATGAGTAAGCTCATCCATAATCGTATCTTGTAGAAACGTGGATCACATAGAGCGATACAATGTTATTTTGTTACAAGGATGTGTTTGTATACAAATCCAATTGGATTAGACGGTTGAAAGAATTATGGAATATTTTTGCTATTTGATTTGACATGAGTAGTTTAGAAATTTACCAATAATATCTTATTTTATTAAATTTTAATTTTACCTGTATTTTAATGACACACTACAACAAAATTGCGTTCATAGGACACTACCAATTTTTAAACGTCCTAACTCCTTATACACTGTTTTATAAGACTTTATAGAATCAAAAAAGTAAACTGCCATATCTAAAGAGATTGTAATAAGTTTATCACTTTTAATACAAAGTGTCACCTTAGATATGTTATACAATACTTTTAAGAAAATATTCAGTAAACTCGGTTTTTTATTTGACACTTAGTTATATTGGGAAAATTTTCAAATAGTATTCTTTAAAACAACTAATACGATATCTTTTTGAATAAAAAATACCCTAAAAAACTTTTACAACGTCAAAGTGCGGTATACATTTGTTACAACGCTATTAGATATGACATTTGTTTTTTTGTTCCTATAAATTAAATCTTATAAAATAGTTAATATTGAACCATGAGATAACACATCAGTATTATCCTATAATGTCTACTACTTACCACACATAAAAATTAGCATCAAAGATTGATGAAATCTTGATTACCCAAAAGAAATAAACTTCAAATTCTTGAAGAAATGTCAATTAGTTAAAGAACAAAACTTCATGATGATAGAAACTATTGCTAATTGATCAAAAAAGTCAAAAAAAGCAACAATCTTTACTACATTGGATTCCCATTTACTTTGATCACTTTGGATCACTCCAAGAATACCGCTACTTATGAATCGAACCCGGGTACTTCGGCTCAACCGAAAATGGCTAACCGGCTAGAATTGTTCGAAGCCACGTGCACCGGGCTCGTGCGTAGGATGGTTAGCCTCCCTCGAGCCATTTCAAGAGCCGTGGACCACGGGCTAGACCTCATGAGAGCCGGTGAAAACCGCCACCAATTCCCACCACCAAATCATGTTCCTATGCAGCCACACCACCACCACCCCCCGCCGCCGCCGCTAGATCCGCCATCGGTTACCGCCAATCTTCACCCCGATTGGGTTTTTCTGGCCGGTTTCGAGCAACAATTTGGCGTGGTGCATCCGTTCTTCTACGCGTGTAGGTTCGCAGAGGCTTTGAAGATGGCTCGGGATGAACGGAAGCTCGTGTTCTTGTATTTGCACTCGCCCGATCACCCTTTTACGCCGCAATTTTGCAAGGCCACTTTGTGTTCCGAGGTGGTGGTGGAGTTTCTCGATGCGAATTTCGTGTCGTGGGGTGGCGGTGTCGATGGCGGTGACGGTTTGCACATGGCCACGACGCTTCGGCCCGCTAGCTTCCCGTTTTGTGCGGTTGTGGCCCCTTGTTCGGCCGATAGCTTAGCCGTGATTCAACAAGTAAGAATCACGAACCCGTATCTGTACAAATGCTAATACTGGTCTTTTTAAATCTGTCCCAGCAGTAGAGGTATGGGTGTAATCCATATATGTGAGGTCGAGCCCAAACACCGCTCCTCTGCCAATGGGATGCATGTGCTGATTTACCTCCCCATAATGACCGTGGGACTGGTGTAGTGGGTGATACTGCGATTGTGTCACTCGTGTGTGCCATCAGCCCATCATTGATATAAAATTTTGGATCTGCCACTGCTGACGTTAGTCTTTTTTTTTTCTTGATTAGATTTTTAGTTATACTCTATCCCCGAATTAGTGTCCATAATTCTGTTTTAATTTAGCCCACAATTAAGTGTCTAGTTTCAAAAGTAGTGGTTTTTAATTCTTTTAGTACTCCATTTATTATTAGACGTAAAACTGTTATTTATATAATTAAAATTTGTAATAATTACATATTTTTAGATATGTGTGACTATTTCGTTGTGGGTATTTACTTTGTAATAAAGGGGATAAACAAGTTAAGAAGTAACCGATCTTCTTTTGTGTAGATAGAAGGTCCAGTGACCCCAGCAGAACTAGTCGAGATACTACAAACAACACTCGAGGAGCAAGGATTAGCATTTGGTCACGAAAGGGCAAAAGCGGAAGAAAAAAGAATAGCCGATCTTCGGTTGAGACAAGAACAAGATGCCGCTTATTCGGCATCTCTCCAAGCAGATCAGGTTCGTTGAATCGTGTTTTTAAGATAGATCAATCAATACCACGAATTGTAGTTATGATAATTATATTGCTAATATTAGCATTGGTTAAGTGTCAAAATAAGTAAGAGAAGAGAATTTTCTAACACTTTATGGTATTAAATAAATATTTTTGAAACTCTTTTACATTGTGTGAAAAAAGAAACAATATGTTACACTAATGTGTTTGGCATAAGCTAGCTGATAGCTAATAATCTAGTTGTTGAATAAATTATGTTTGGCAAAAACTAGCTTATGAGTATGTAAAATGACCAAAAAAGGTATTTTTGAATTTAATAAGTATAATTGGAAAAAGCTACAAAAAACTCCGAGAACGCTACTCTAACAAATAGCGTTTCAATAAGCTAGCTTATGGTACATGTTTGGATGGACTAGCTTATAAGCTAGCTTATTTTTGCCAAACACAACCTAAATAAGAATTAAGGTAGATTTATTTACGGTTTGATACATTTTTCCTTTATAAAATCTAATATAACTTTCATGATTTTTTGCCTTCAGGAAAAAGTGCCCAAACTAGAAAACAAAACTCAATATCAACATAATGTAATTGCTAATGCTCAAGATGTCAAGGTTTGCTTACAGAACTAACTCATGGGTTGTACATTTGGCTTATGAACTTGTACTTGATGTCGGGGTTTTTTTCCGTTTAGATTCTACTACGGTTTCCAAACGGAGAAAGGAAGGAAAAGACGTTCTCGTGCGTAGACAAAATCGAAGCCATTTTTGCATCCATCGATTCACTGGGCTTGCTAGGAATTGGTAGAAACTACAGACTCGTGTCGAGTTTTCCTAGAAAAGCTTACGGAGTTGATCAGATGAAAATGACGCTAAAGGATGCCGGAATTTATCCCGGAGCAACTTTATTTATCGAGCTTGTTTGATTTCCGGAGGTTTCTAGGGCGGTTTTATAATGTTCATAGAATTGTTTGGCATGAACCAAGACATTCAGTTCCGTGCATTTTATATGCATATGTCGTTTCGTTAATGTAAAAGTCTCATTAATTTGAGTAAGTTATGTTTTTCGTTCATGTGGCAACTTCTCGACTTCACAAATGTAGGTGCCAAAACTATAAAATAGTTTAAACACATCCGTAACACCATTACTTTCGGATGTAGACAAAAATTACAGATTTGGTTCATTTACTTGGGGATCATGTTCAAAAACTTCTTTTATTACTTTTTGACCTTTCTCTGAGCTGCCACTTACAACAGGGTAGTTACATTTTGGCAAAACAATGAAACGAATGACTAGGAACTTGTTTGTTTTTTGGTTTTCAGTTCTTATTTGTCACTTATGTCTGATCCGTTCAGATATAAAACAATCTGGATCGTTATTTTTCTTTTCAAAGCCTCTTAACTCTAAACGTTCTCTGAAAAATTAAGTGATAACCTAGCCATTTAATTACCTCCTATTTTCGTCCAACACCATTCTTTCGATTTCAACATCGGTTTTAGCCGGATCGGTCCGAATTTACAACGCAACACACTCGAAGATTGTAGACCTGTGTGTTGGCTTTTTCAAAACATCTGGCTTTGATTATATGATTAAAACTCCACGGCCTCGCAAATCCACCAACACCTTTCTTTTTTTATCATTCCGTTCTTCAACAATATATGATCACTTCAATTGACGAATTAAAGCCAGAATTTTTAAAAGGTAAATATTTTTAACCGCAAGCTAACACATACATGTATGTTCTCAGAGTATCCAGGCGAACTTAATGGTACCACCCGACTAATCCCCGTCGACCATGGCCCAACCCAATTAAGGATACCATTATGTGGCAGACCGACCACTTATCTAGATATCGCCTCATGCTCATCACGGGGTTCAAACCCGGGTAGTCAGGGATACCATCCACTAACCCTTCAAAGAATGTTATCTTACCACTTGGCTAGACATGATTTGATAACAATTATATATATTTTCAGACGTTTGCGGATTTACTAAAACACCCCCGTCTTATTGATTCAGCCCTTTACTTTTTTTTTTTCTTAACACTATTCAGATTTTACTTCTTTACTCACTGACCCACTTGATTCCTTTTGGCCTTCATCGTTATCCTCTCTCGTCTGCCCAACTCTCTCTCTTGATCACTCTCTATTCTAAGAAACCAGATACATAGGGTTTGATTCTTCCTTGAATCCACCTGCATTTCACATCACTCTTCAAATTCCAGCCTTCTTCTATACAATTTGTCATCTCGTGATCGGAAATTAGCATTTTGCAGCTGTTAATGCTATGAACCATCGTTCATTTCAATACAGGTTTCCTTTTCGCTCTCATCTGTTTTTTACTTCTTTCGAGTTAAATTGATGTTAAGTTTAGTTCCTCCACTCGACCTAAGTGGCTAATGGTATTAATTTGTTTTCAGTTTTAAATTCATTGCTAAATTTCTGTTAATTTACATTATAGATGACTTTGGGCTGTGTTTGGCAAACTAACTGATAAGCTAGCTAATAAGCAGGCTGTTGACTCATAAGGCATTCAGTAGGGCAACCAACAAGCCCACAAGCCCGAATTGCCACATCAACGCTACTTTAGCTTTACTCACAAGCCCGAATGCCCAATATATATATATATATATATGTATGTATGTATATATAGGGGTCGTATCCGTTACAAACCGGATAGTTTGTACAAACTATACAAACCAATCTCGACCATACATGNTTCCTAAATTTTCTCTCAACCACATTTGAAAACCACCTAAAAAAAGAGAGAAAGAAGGAGAGTGAGACTGTGAGAGAGGGAGAGAGCAGGCTGAGCGGGTTACCAACCCCGTGGCCGAGCTCGGCACACGAAGCCTGCATGGGGCGTATGGCTACCCAGCGACAACGAAGCCCGTGAAACCACATGGTGAGCCCGAGCCTATTCCTGAAGGGGCTACTGACGGCCTAAGCTAGCAAGCTAGCTTGTAGCTGATAAACTAGCTTATGAATAAATTATGTTTGGTAAAAACTAGCTAGCTGGTAGTTGATAAGCTAGCTTATGAATGAATTATGTTTGGCAAAAACTAGCTAGTTGGTAGCTCATAAGCTAGCTTATGAATAAATTATGTTTGGTAAAAACTAGCTTTTGAGTATGTAATATGACCAAAAAGGGTATCTTGGGGTATAATAGTTAATATTAATAAGGGTATAATTGGAAAAGGCTACAAAAAGCTCCTGAAACGCTACTCCAACTAGCGTTCTATCCAAACATATACTAGTAAATTTATAAGCTAGATTAATTTTGCCAAACACAGCCTTGGCAACCAAAAGCATTCATGTGATCTGTTAATTTTCCTTTTAACACAATTAGATGTTCAAGTAAGAAGGAAGCTGTTCCTCTGAATAGGTGAAATTCTATAGTTTTTTTTTGTCAATAATGTGTTGTATTGTGTTTGTGCCCTAATAGATCGCGAACTAAACTCTTGTTTTGATATACTTCCAGGTTTTATCTGTAATGTATAGGTGATTCGGTGCTTTCAAAGGTTATAATGGCCTTGGTGACTCATCAAGCTCAGGTAAAAGAAATGCCCAAATTTTTAGTTCTTGTATCCATGTATTAAGATGATGAAGGAATGGAAAGGAAACCCTTGTGAGAGTGAACATTGTAGCCTTTCGGATTCGTAACTTCTATATGGAACACCTGTATGTTTTGTTAATTTGATTGGTTATTCCTCTTTACCAAACCAAATTAACAAATTAAGTTGAGGGAGGAAGATTTTGATGGTTTGGTGATGTTCATAGGAGATATTTGGCGAAGTGAGGATGGTAGAAACTGTTACGGTCGATGGGGTGAGGTTGGACATGGTGGGTTTAGGCATTTTCAAGGACATGATCTCTGATAGGAGTCTGATGGAGACGCTAGACTTGGATAGCAGGCCACAGATGGATATCTAGACGGGAGGAAGGGAAATGGATAGGTAGAGGGTAGGGGTTATGGTTAGTAAGTCGGTAGTTATGGCGTGTTTGGTTCACATGATGTTTTTGGATGAAATGGAATCTGACAAAGGAATTTGACTTTGAAGGAATTAGAATGGAATGTTATCAGATTTGACCACCTGTTTGGTTGATAGACATTGGAATGGAATCTGTTAAAGGAATTAGAATTTGTCTGTTTGGCTACATAATGTAACTTTGGGATTGGAATGAAATATTAGTAAATGACCAAAATACCCTTTTTGAAAAATTTGAAACCGAAATCCGACTACAATTGTTTAGATCGGTGGTGGCCGTCGGTGGTTTAGAACAATGGTGGTCAGTGGTGGTCTGCAATGTTGGTTCAGAACAATGGTGGTCGGCGGTGGTTCAGAACGGTGGTGGTCGGTGGTGTTTCAGACCGGCGGTGGTTGGCAGTTGTTCAGATTGGTGGTTCACACCAATGGTGGTCGGGTGGTTCAGATTGGCGGTTCAAAACGGAGGTGGTCGGCGGTGGGTCAGAATGGTGGTGGTCGACGGAGGTTCATATAGGTTCGGGTAAATCAAGTAGGGAAGATAAGGATTTTTTTGTCTTTTTGAGAAAATTGGATGAAATGGAATTGAATTCCTTCTCAATTGTGATGGAATGACCAAATCCATAAATGGTGGAATGTGTGGAATTCAATTCCATATATGTAAACCAAATGCCTCAATGGAATTTGGTTAATGGAATTGATCATTCCAATTCCTTCAGATTCCATTGGAATCCTGTGAAGTGTGAACCAAACGCCCCTTAGGTTTTACGTTTTTTCTGTTGTTGCTTCAATTCTGTTTCGTATTGCTATTGCTTACTAATATCGAACTTTTCAAAATTTAGACTGACTTACTTTTCTTTTGTATTGCTATTGCTTACTAATATCGAACTTTTCAAAATTTAGACTGACTTACTTTTCTTTCTTTCACACACTTTTCCTAAGTTGGGGATCTTTACGGAAACAAGCTCTCTACTCTTAAGTGGTAGAGATGAGGTCTATGTACATCTTATCCACCTCAGACCCCACCTCTGGCTGTGATATACTGGGCTCGTTTGGTTTGGTTGGTAGTTCATCTTGGCAGTATACTGAACTAAAATGACTCTTGTTAAATGTATTTGGTAACCGTGGATGTCTAGGTCAGTTTGTGCACACATCGACTAATCCTGTGGATCCCTAAAGCCAACAACCACAGAAACTCTACCGTGGCCTTGAGGGTGCATTTGTGTTGTCATAGTTTCTCATTTGATTTCTTTTGGGATAATTACTATATATGGCGTTCTTATATCGTTTCAGATATTTTGGGATTAATTTAGTTTTTGAAAATGTGCGGAATCCAACTTATGTCTGGAGTTTTGATGGGTCTTTTTATCGTCTTTCAAGGGTTCATATCCACTATCAAGGCCTTCTTGGAAGAGAGGGAGTAAATTAACACAAAATTTAGGGGCATGTTGCACTGTTCAAAGAACGGACATCATTTCTTGTTTATGGTAAGAACTTATCTTTGTTCACTCATTTGTTTTTTATATATAGTTCTTCACTTGTATGCTATAATGATCATTTTAGGGTCACAAAATTTCCGTCATTTAATGTCCAATTTGCTTTGAAGTAGAAGAGTATAAATTAGTCGTATGCAAGCAAATAGCTCAAAATCATAGTAAAACCTCATTTGGGTTAACTGCAGAAGTATGATAATAGTCTCTAACAGTTCCATTATAAATAGCACTCCAAAACTTGATGGCCGATATTATATAAACTAAAAAAATGACGAATAGATTACAAGTTAGACTATCTTCATCAAAGTAGTTGATAAGTTAGCTTAGCTGTTGGCTAATAAATTAGTTGCTTGTTTGTAGACTAGTGATGTTTGGTAAAAACTAGTTGATAAGCTAAATTACAATGTAAAATGACCTAAAAGGACATGTTGAAAAGTTAATTGGAGAAATATAAGAGACATAATTGGAAAAAACTGGAAAAACGCCTTTGGAAGCGTTTCAAGAAGCTAGCTTATGGCCAACAAGATGGGGCTTTTTCAATAAGCCCATAAATAAGCTAGCTTATGGTTGCCAAACATGGCTTAGAAGTTGAAGGTTTTACAAAAATGAGAACTTATTTTGTGAATAGCCATGATATCCACGATAATCTCTTTCTTGTAAATGCCAGTTTCAACCTTGAATTCTAAATTCTCCGTCCCAAAATAAGTGTTCACACGTCTGTTTTAGTTTGTCCCAATATAAGTGTCTACCTTTTGATTCTACCCTTAACTATAAGATGGAGAAATCCATTCTTTCTATTATAAAAGGTAAAACTGTCTTTTAGTTAATTAAAAAGTGTAATAATTACATATTTCTAAAACTGTGCTTTTTTCACTATGAACATTTATTATGGGTGGGGCTGTTTTAGGAACCCAAGAACCATCTATTTTGTGAGTATTCATGATGAGTATTATCATCATGAATATCTGTCATGACATTCATCATGAATATTTTATCACGTTACTCATCATGAATACTCACAAAAAGGGTGGTTCCTGGGTTCCTAAATATTTTTAAGTTTTCTAAATAAACCTCCCTCATCTTGGGACGGATGAAGTAACTTGATTATCTTTTAACAGTGTGGAGCCACCTCTTATCTATGGATCCAAGCGGAAATCTTTAAGATTATCATATTCTAAAGGTAGCATGCATAATGATGGATACAGAGACCGATTTAGAGCGTCGCGATCTCGAAAGAGGTCTTTCAAACGTTCGTACATATCCCAGGGCAATGAAGACATTTTGTCAGAATTGTCAAAGGTGCAAAATGGTCGTGCTCACTCTACCTCCGATGCAGATGTGACCGCAACCGGGTCTGTAGTTGTTCATAACCAATTTAAAAGTTGGTTGACGTTATTGCGCATGGCTTCACAAAATAAAGAAGAAACGTTAGAGGGACCATCCTCAAACGGACGAGTAGAAAAGGATCACGAGCTCCTAAAAGGTGGAATTTTGGAAACCATTTGGTGCAATATTTTGGGTATGGATGCAACGATAAAGATCCCCACAATTATATTGTAAGTCATACTTATCTAGAGTCCCAAATAATTTGCAAACTTCTTCATTCATACAAACCATACAACCCAATCTCAATTGTTCATCTAGTCTAATGAATATGTGGTTCCGTAAATATCTCTATTGTTTCCTAATCTAAAGCTTTGATCATAATGAATTAACTTTGATCATCTTCTATAAATATGGGGATCATAATAAATGAACCCATCATTATTTCCATAAATATTTGAATTGATTGGTTTGTATGATATGTATGAATTAGGAATATGCAAAGAATCTAGCTGTCTAATGTACTCCCGAAAATGTTGTAGGTTCATAGGTCGCGTGAGTTCCCCTCCTTTCTTTTAATCTAACGCACTGCCAATATCAGCTCCTGGGAACAACTGCTCTACTCTTTATGGTAGAGGCCACGCCTAGGAACTTAATTCATGAATATAATTCACAATGAATATCATGCATTTTCATTGTTCATGGTATTCATCATGAACAGTTTTTCTCAAAAGTATTTACGTTTCCTAAATGAGTATGTGGAATAGAGTTGTGTCATTGGGTCTAATTTCCGCGTCTTGATTTGCAGCATACCCCTGTTCTTGATAGTGAATATGAACTATGGAGCGCAAGTTGCAAAGGAGTTGACTCCTTTGTGGATCGGTGGACCTCTAGTCGTTGCTCTTTACATCAAGACGGTTCGGGTGATATGCTCGCTCTACGTTTTCAGCTTCAAGAAGTCGCTCAAAGTGGTAAACAACTTTAGTCATGGAAAAGTCAAAGAATTCGTTTGGGTTCATATATGGCAACATATGGTGTACTTTAGGAACTTAGACTACGTAGAGCAGTCGAAAAGAATATGGGAAGATTTTCAAGCGTGGATGGCGGATAAGTGTCTGGATTACGTTGAATCAATGTGGTCTTGTCGCCAAACGGTTGGGTTATTGAAGATGACAAATATCATGTAGGTTAAATAGGCCTTGACTCCTCCCTATAAGGCGCAGTCACTGGGATTTTACTGGCTGTTATCTTCATGGTCCCATAGGATCAGTTGAGGTATATGCGAGCTGGCTTGGACATCCATTGTTAAAGAAAAATAAAAAAATAGCCCCCTTTCATCATTTCATTTGTTTCATGTAATGGTTCCTCTTGGCAAACTTAGGAGGTAGATTAGGAATACCTATTGGTTCTTAGATGGATTATTTTGATATTGTTTTGCTTGCATACCACGATTCGGTCGATGGGTTATTGGGGGTGTCATGTTGCTTCGAGTT
>LUCG01172894.1:0-11578 GCA_001633085.1 Carthamus tinctorius
CCTTCTACAATACAATTAATATAAACTTACCTTATTGGCCATCCCATAGGGACCAACACAAACAATTTTGACAGATTCAGATTCAGTCTTCAGCGCAACCACTTAACAATCAGAAATGAAAACAGATTCAGTTTTCAGCACCACTTAAAAAACTATATATATGTATGTATGTATATGTAAATAACTATATATACCTATTGCTTACATGTGTGTATGCAACTATTATGCTTACATAGCTAGCTAGAATGTGTGTATACATTGTTACTATATATGTTTATATATATATATATATATGTATGGATAATATATATATGTGGGTCATGTTTATTTGGAACCATTTTCAGAATACAAACCATACAAACCATCAATTTCATTGGTTAAATTAATAAATATATTCATGAAACTGTTTATATTGATGAAAATATTTCATATAATTATTTTTTTGATAAAGCGGTTTAATAAATTTGTATTTTTTATGTGAAAATAAAAACCTTTCATCAGAATAAGCTAGATACATGAAACGATTTCATTAGAATGAAAAAATACACGAAAACACCAAAATGTGAAATAATTTCATAAAATGATGAATTCTATAATATAATTTCATCATATTAGACAATTTCATGAACCGATTTAATTAACTTAACTAGTTTATACGGTTTATATTATAAGAATGGTTTGTATTTGATCGCTCCCATTTATAATAAATGTGTTTCAATAAAATGGGAACTTATAAATTGTGACATTCATGAGATCCGGTATAAATCAATAATTTAAGATAGTTTATATTATTTCTTAAAATAAAATAAAAGGCAATTTAGTAATTTGTATTTTTAACCACTCATTAAATTTAAAACATTTAACAAAATTTACTTTTTCATTATTTTAGGAAACTCATTACTCCTATTATTTTAGGAAACTAATTTAATTAAATTATTTTCCAATTATGTTTATTGAAGTTTTTGTTTTTGATTTTGTTATTCAAATTTTGTGTACAAAAATCCTAGATTTTATATGTTGTCGACAATGATTCACAATATGTTTAGGATGAAAAACTTTGTCGTTGAGATAGAGAATAGTGGTGTTAAAAATATGTTCATAAATGTGTTTGTCAAATTATTCAGGTTGTTCTTGAGATTTTTTTAGTTGAAAATGTGAGGAAAACAAAAAGAAAGAGAGGACAAATTCACAAAATAGATGAAGGAAGAGATAGGAAATAAAATATTTGCAAAATACCTATAACACACTTTATTTAATCTTTTAGTCAAAATTACTAATTTTCTAATGTATCGATCCCAATGATAATTCGTTGCTCGGTGGAGTCAAATAGAACTCACCAGGATCTGTTATAATCCATTACGACCGATTAGAATCTTACCACCCATTTAAAATTAAAAAAAATGAAAGGAAAAACAAATACCTAATGAATTATTATCAGCTGGTGGACTGTAAAAAAAAATCATATTAAAAAACAAACTAAATTTAAACAAAATAGCCATTAGATGAAGCGTAACTTTCTAGCAGTGAGGGTTTGCTTGAGAGAGGAAAAAAACACCGGTTGCTATATCATATCATTAGGGTAATTTCGGATTCTTTTAGCTGCTAACTAAGGTAAACATTGCCTTCTTGACTAACTTGGTAAAAAGCTCTGTAAGCACGTTTGTTTAATAAAAGGTAAATGATAAATTACTTTAATGCTAGGGTAAGGTAAGAGGCATGATAAATTACATTGCAACAAATCCATGTGAATTAACTATAACACCAACCCTAAATTTACAGGTAGAAGTCTTTTAAGATTAGTACAAGGTAGGTAGGTATAGTGAGTTTAATTGTTAGAAATTTAATTTTTTGTTTTGGTAAAAATGAATTGTGATACATTACATTTTTGTTGAGATAAGGATAAGCTTGTAACATATTACCATTTTATTCCTATCGCGTTTATAGCTTCTTTCCACTCACATAAATCCAGTACATTCGATCTCACATGTGCACCCTTGTATAAATCTTAAATACAATATTAAAGTATTTATTAATGAGGATAAATAGGTAATTAACTAAAACTAAGAAGGAAAAAAATAAAAAAATATGTATATTTAAAGATGGAATTGACAGTGAATTAGTTTTAAGTTAAGAGAGAGGAGGGGCATGAAAAGAAGCAAAAGTTAATAAGGACAAAACCCAACTACTGACCAAGGAACAAGGGTTTTCATTTCTTCTTCTTCTTTCTTTCTTTCTTTCTTTCTTTCTTGTCTCTGAATCAGACAATCTGCAAATTTTTGATGAAGAAGATGGCAGAAGAAGCATCAAATCCAAATTCCAATTCATAATTCAGATCTTATCCTTGTTATTCCTCACACACACACACACACAATCAATCTGTGTCACTCTTTGTTTTAGTGTTTGTTGTTTTTTTGTCTGAATTTCTCTCCATATCTTTTTGACGTTTTGTGAGTAGATCCCTTTTGTTTTTTTCAGTCTCTCCAATTCCAATTCCAATCCATGTTTTGACTCAAATCCGATCATTCATATCTATAGATACATACATACATACATATAGATACATACATGGGGCAGTGCTATGGGAAGACAATTCCAACTACGGAGGATAACGAAGCTCCTCCTCCTCATCCTCCGACCACCACCACCGTCATCCACCAACACCAACCACAGTCTCCGCTTCCTTCCTCCGTTAACAACGGCGTCAAAAGCACCACTCCTGCCCGATCCTCCAGTCCATGGTCCAGCCCCTACCCTCACGGAATCGCCAGTCCCTTACCTGCCGGAGTCTCGCCGTCTCCGGCGCGATCTTCGACTCCCGGCCGGAGGTTCTTCAAGCGTCCTTTCCCCCCGCCTTCACCTGCCAAGCACATCAAGGCCTCGCTCGCTAGGCGGTTTGGGCATGCAAAGCAGCCACGGGAAGGCCCCATCCCCGAGGACGGCGCCGCAATTGAGCCTGAATTGTTGCAGTCTCTCGATAAGAATTTCGGTTACAATAAGAATTTTGGAGCCAAGTATGAATTGGGGAAGGAGATTGGGCGAGGGCATTTTGGTCATACATGCCACGCTAGGGGCAAGAAAGGGGACCTTAAGGATCATTCCCTTGCTGTTAAGATCATCTCCAAACTCAAGGTACTTGCTTTCTCACCAATTAGTTGTTAATCCCCCATTTCTTAGCTACAATTGAGGTGAATCTAGTTACTTTCTTCCAACATTGCTTCACCTTTTGATTGAATTTTCTCTATGCTTCCCATTGAAATGTTATCATCTGTGTTTTTATGTCAATTGTACCAATTACATATAGTAAACCATAGTTCAACTTTTTGGCCATGATTGTAAGGCTAAAGAATATAGTTTGAATATAGGCAACCTGGAGTTATAGTGTTGCTTATTTAAGTTGGGTATTATGCTAGGTTAATCCGGTTTGTATAAGTACCTGGGTATATAATTCTCGTCAAGTAGTAGCAAATTTGTTTTCCTTGCCAACAGATAGGTCTTTTTATAATGGTACAAGTGGACATGTCCTTCTTTTTTTATCAATGTCCCCTGGCTTTTTCTTGAAGTGAACTTGCGTGTTCGATATCAAGCTTTGCTATAAATAGCATAATTGAGCACGGATGGAAGTGCAAAGATCATACAAGCAACAAGACCATGATCCAATGTTTGCATGATTGACACATGCTTGTAGGTTTTAACTACTAAAGTATGCAATTCTTGTCAAGTAGTAGCAAATACAGATAGGCCCCCTGATATTGGTACGAGCTGATATGTTCTATTTTGTCAATGTCCCCTGGATGTAAGTATAAAGATTGTCACTATCTAGATTTGAGAAAAAAAAAATACAAAATTGAGCATGGATGTAAGTATGAAGATTGTATGAGTACCAAATATCTGATATTGGGATGTAAGTATAAAGATTGATGTCGACTTTTTAGGGATACTTTAACCTTTACACTCAAGTGTATGTCGGAGATTGGTTGCCTCATTGCACACTTGAAACGTAAATGCAAGTTAATAAAGATTGTATGAGTACCAAATATCTGATATTGGGATGTAAGTATAAAGATTGTAAAAAGATTAATGTCGACTTTTTAGGGATACTTTAACCTTTACACTCAAGTGTATGTCGGAGATTGGTTGCCTCATTGCACACTTGAAACGTAAATGCAAGTTAATATCAGATGACTTCATTGCTTCACATTTGGTTATGGTTCAACCTGGCTTTTTTTCACCATTCACTCTATAAATGATAGCTTATCTTAGCTTTTGGAGATGGCTTTTTCTTATATCTTGTTCTTCTTTAAGCTTATGTGATGTAGACTAAGTAATGGTTCTCACATTTGAAGCAATGCAGGGGACTTTGCATGTAGTTATCGTTGATCTTTGCTATGCATTGCCTACTTGGCAAGTCTGTTGACACATTTACAGTTTTATTGATGGCATTTAACGTTGTCTGATTTGCATACATGATGTATTTGGTAGAGCAATAAAAGTTATTACTTGACATTTATGTAAAACCATTCTGTATTAGGGATTTAGGGTATATGTTACCTTTTTGGCATTATCATCAGGTAACGTAATTCTTTTTCACGCTATACTTTACTCCTTGGGAGCATTGGTTGCATTCTGCTATTAGCATGCATGAATTATGTTTTGGTATAGACATGCAACCACTTTAGTTGATTACACTTAGCTTCTGAAAAACTACATTTTTGCTGCAAAGCCGGTTATCTTATATGGAATTATAACTTACACATTTACAACCATCTAATGCTTTCTCTTCATTACCCTAGTCGATCAAAATGCTGAGAAAGCAAATTATAAATTCAAGTTCCAATCCACAAATTCCAGACTGCTCAAATTACCATGTGAAGTAAATTATACCCTAGAGATTATACCTTGGGAGAGACTAAAGCCTCTGATCTTTGACCTCTTAAACATTTGGATGAGCTGATTCCCTGCAACAAAATGACCAATGAGTGTGTTTATATATTTGGTTTAGAGAAAGGGATAGACTGGGAAGTCTTTGCTTGTAACCATTAAATAGCATATGGCTGTTTATCTTGAGAAATGTGGTAGAAGTTGAGTTTAAGGAGCCTCACACCGGATGAGTATTTCTTGGTTTAAATCATTTTCTTCTAATTTCAAAGTAGCTGAATTTCAGCAGGAGTAGTAAATTGATATAGTTGAGGACTTGCGGCTAATAGAAAAGAAGAATATCTTGTACATTGACGAAAGAGTGTTTAGTTGTATTCAGTGGGAGAAGGCTGGAGATACAATGCTGAGGTTGGGGTAATTTACAGAATTAAGCATGGAAAGAAGAGAATGTGTAGTAAAGAGTCTCAATAATGACACGAGGATTTCATGTCAAAGCATTTCTGCTATGGAGATCTAGGTGAACTTTTCTCTGTATCATCGATACAGCAATGTTTCTGATGACCATTATAATCTTACTGTGCAAACATGGAAATTGTTGGTAGACGTAACTTAGAAATCTCGATGAAAAACAGAGGGCAGAAAAATGATGCTACCTTAGCTAATGAATGCAGCAAGCCAGCAACCAATACGAAACACCGTGGCAACCCGTCATTGGTAACTTACCTGTAATAAAAATTGAATTTTCCCATATCTGGTCATCTCTTCTTAAGTTCAGTATTAAGGATGGAAAAGCTTTAAAGATATTGAATGCATGATCAATGATTTCCTATTAGATTTCAGTTAATGATCGCTCTTATCCTATAAATGTGTGTTTTCACACACGCGCACATGTATGTGTGTGTCATTGAATTTGACATCTAAATCCAATTTATTAATTGTCCTTGATGTGTGCTTTTAGATAAACTTGGTGTTGTTTTATTCGTAACTAGTATCTTTTTGCAGATGACTACTGCAATTTCCATTGAGGACGTGCGAAGAGAAGTAAAAATATTGAGAGCTCTTTCGGGCCATAAGCATCTGATTCAGTTTTATGATGCATGCGAAGATACAAACAATGTATACATAGTGATGGAGTATGTCCCTCCCTTGGCTCTTTTTGTTGGACGATCAAAAGCACTCCACTTTATCTGCTATTATTTTTGTATGTCTATCTACACATGTCATGGTTCTGTCAGGTCCTGTAAATTATTTACAGTGCCATTGACTATATTTAAACCAGAAGTTTGTGTATAATTGTCACCTACAGTTTTGTTGCTTGTCTAAGTGTTCCTTGTTTTGTCGAATACACAGATTGTGTGAAGGTGGAGAATTACTTGATCGGATATTATCAAGGTAAGAGGAAATCCTTATTGAAAGTCAAATTTCTTTTGAATAAATCTAGACATCTAGTTGGCTCACACACTTTGTTTTAAATGCAGAGGTGGAAGATACACAGAAGCAGATGCAAAATTGATAATCGTTCAGATATTAAGTGTTGTTGCTTTTTGCCACCTTCAAGGTGTTGTGCACCGTGACCTAAAGCCTGAGGTTTGTAAACTCTAAAATATGGAATCCTGACATGCATCATTTTTGAAAAGTTATTATCTTTCTATTTCAAACCAATTAAGTTTGAAAATATAATCAGTGTTCATGTTTTGTCTTTATTAATCCTCTGTTAATTTTCTTATCTCAGAACTTCCTTTTCATGTCAAAAAGCGAAGATGCTGATATGAAGCTTATTGATTTTGGGCTTTCTGATTTCATCAGGCCAGGTAATGGTTAAAGATTATATTCAATTGTTCATCACTTCATCAGACATATAAACAAACCCATTCTCTTGATCTGTCCTCTCTGCCAATGTCACTTCCCTCTTACGAAGTGACTGGGTGCTAACCTGTAAATCAGCATTAGGGTTTATGCATATCATATGTATTTAATTCTATAAGCAAAGAGGTTAACAATGACGTGGCATTAGGCACTCTAGTAACTAGAATACCCATACAAGAACCATAAATACGGGGATTTATTGTGTTGAAGGGCTCCTTGGCTTTCAACTTTAAGGTACAGTAGGAAAGTGAAAATTAGGAATATGTTCTTTTCAGTGGTGTGCCTAGCCAACAGAGGTAGTATACCTAAAACGTCATGGTTTCTTTGATTCTATTGCAGTGCTGTCATTTGGTGTCATCATAAGTTGATGAGTTTAAACATTTTTAGTTTCAGACCTAGAGATACTGACATCTTCTCCAATATTCTGGGTTTTTCCCAGTCTGTGTTAGATAAAAATATTTTGCTATAAGAAGTGTATTATCACAAAGGAAAATGCATGTATGCTTGGGATAAAAAAGGGATTTAAATACATTATTTTCCTCTAATCTGAATACCCCTATGAGTTACTTGTATGTTTTTCTCCAACAATCATAACGAACAACTATCCTATGTTAATTCTCTTCACTAGCCCCCCTGAAGCTTGAGATCATGCAGCAGACGTGCCTAACCATTCTGAAAATGAATTTACAAAGTGATTATGACCTTCTAAGCGAGAGCAATGAAGCAGAAAATGGCTCAGGTGCTTCCATGTTAGACAGCACACCTAATGATCGAATTCCAAAATTTTAATGTCAAACTCAAAAAAAGTGCAATCGCAAAGAACCTTGATTCTAATGGCGTCTTAACAGTACACCAGAAGAAACAATCTTGTTCTATAAATCCATGAGCAAGAACATCACAAAGTACCAAAACGCAAACAAGCTTTTAGCTACATAACAAGCTTACTTTTCCAAGCATAGTATAGTAAAAATCAGGAAGACGACAATGGAATGATTGGAATCATTCACACACCTTCTTTAATGCAGGAGGTATGTGTGACATATTAGGGGCCTCTTGCTTGCATTCTTAGGAATCTGCTTCCATCTTTGTTTTTTTTTTTATAGACTTTTTAATATCACTCTTAGGAGATTGTTGATGCATAAGTATACATTTAACAGTCTTTTGGATTTTATAAGTATAAATATATGTAATTCTAATTATTATATGAACCGCTATTTTTGGACCGCTTAATCATCGCGATAACCGCTATTTCAAATCAAAGTTCTGACCTTGATTTTGTATTTTGACCGCTGTAACAGCATAGCATACAACATACAATCTGTCCCAATTTTAATTTAAAGCAACTTCATGGGTACTTAGGTTTGCTTTCTCTTTTTGTGTGCATTGCAGAAGAAAGGCTTAATGATATTGTTGGAAGTGCGTATTATGTTGCACCAGAAGTTCTGCATAGGTCTTATAGCCTGGAAGCAGATATATGGAGTATTGGTGTTATCTCGTATATTCTGCTATGTGGAAGCAGACCATTCTGGGCAAGAACGGAATCTGGGATATTTCGTGCAGTGCTGAGAGCAGACCCTAATTTTGATGATATACCTTGGCCTTCTGTATCACCAGAAGCCAAGGATTTTGTTAAAAGGCTGTTGAATAAGGACTATAGAAAGAGAATGAGTGCTGCTCAAGCTCTCAGTAAGTTTTCTTCTACTCATTTTTTTTTTCTTCCCAAATGATATTTACAAGAGTAGTTGTGTTTAGTAAGTTAAAGAGTAATCCATTATGTGCAGCTCATCCATGGTTATTGAGCGAAAGCCATCCTATTCCTTTAGATATATTGATCTATAAGTTGGTGAAGTCATATCTTCATGCTTCTCCATTCAAACGAGCTGCACTGAAGGTATTATCATCTTACATTGATTATTACTATCAAGTGGTTTTGATTCAACGCAAATGAGAATGAGTTGGAATTGCAGGCACTGTCAAAAGCTCTGACAGAGGATGAATTGGTTTATCTAAGAGCTCAATTTATGCTTTTGGAACCAAACAAAGATGGGCGTGTATCCCTTGACAACTTCAGAATGGTAAAACTATTCTTCTACTAGTAGTAAATTTGTTGTATATCTAGTAAGTGGGTAGGCTGCTTCTAATGTTAGGCGTATTTGCAGGCTCTGATGCGTAATGCTACAGATGCAATGAAGGAGTCCAGGGTCCCTGATATTCTAAATGCGGTGAGGTTTATATAATTTTAGAGATGGTAATTGGTTTTATTAATAGTGGCGTTGTGGGTTGAGAATGTGATTATGGGTTGTGATTGTAGATGGCCCCGCTGTCTTATCGGAAGATGGACTTTGAAGAGTTCTGTGCAGCAGCCATCAGCACGTATCAATTGGAAGCACTTGAAACGTGGGAACAGATTGGATCAACGGCATTTGAGTATTTTGAACAGGAGGGTAACCGGACAGTGTCTGTTGAGGAACTTGCTCGGGTATGTATATCTATCCCATCTATTTGGTTTTGATTTCCGAATTTTATTTGTTGTATTTGATTATATATTTGAATGGTTGTAGGAACTGAACGTGGGGCCTACCGCACATACGATACTGAAGGAATGGATTAGAAGTGATGGTAAACTAAGTTTGCTTGGTTATACCAAGTTTTTGCATGGAGTTACCCTTCGCAGCAGCTCAAACACAAGACATTAATCAATCAATTAATTAATTGCTAAGTATTATTATTATGATTATGATTATGATTATAAGCACTAGATTTAAAACAAATTTCTTGTTTTGCGATTGTTTGAATTGAAGGTCGTGGGGAGTGTAGAAATGAATATAGTTTTAGTAGAGACAAATCACTCACAAAAGCACAATTGAAAGGGTTTTTTTATTCTTATTTTAGTAGAGTGTGGAAGGAAAAGATTATTTGGTGAATATTATTCTTCTTTATAAACACAAGGTTGTTTTTGTGAGAAAGAAAGAAAAAGATTTTCATAAATTCATCCTCAACAACCAACCATTTAATATAATTTATTGTGTCTCTTAACTCAATTGCTCTTTACAGCTGTTCTGGAACAACCACAACTGCCTAAGCAAGCTTAAAGATTACAGATGATCTCATTAGAATGTATAGGAGGAATAGAAAATGAGATTTATTGCTATTTATAAGTTGTCAGTTATTAATAATTTCTATTATGATTTTGAATTGATTTAGAGGTTATGGGGCCTGGCATTCCATATAGTTATATCATCACAAATAAGATAAGAAAGATAAGGTTATGATGGTTTGGGCATGTTAAAAGGGATTGAGCAATAGTTTAGACTTGGCATTTGATCTGGGGGTAGAGCTTTTGGGGTTACATATAGCATTTGGCATATATTTCGAAAGTTACATGTTTTAAGTGCGTTGGTCATTCATGTAAAAACAAATTTTTATAGAGTAGTGGTTGTGGGAAGGTGTAATACGCATGGGATAGCAATCTAATGTACGGACTTGTAGCTGTGTAGAGAGATGGGACTATGGGTTGGGTTGGGTTGTGAGGAGGTGCAGGAGAGATGTATATACAAAACCGATAGAAAGATCTCGGAAATGGTTGGAGTAAGAGGATATGGTCGTCAACAGTGCTGTGGCGGACTGATTATCGATCGGGGGGTCATAGTGTCCTAATCGAGTTAGAGCCTTCCCGTGCGCATGCCTGGGGATATTTAAGTGGGGCCATGTTTAGCCCCCAAAATTGTCGGGGATTAGTCAGACTTTGGCCCGGACACCCTTCCAAAAAAGAAAAAAGAAAAAAAAGAGGATATGGTCCTACGGGTTGGGTTTCGATGAGAAGTCGATGTTAACATGAGAAGGGTGAAAAATTGTCATCAACCATTGGATGCGTGAGAAATGGATGCAGATTAGGATGAATTCTCTTCTAAAGCGTTATTCATAGGCATGAGATTAAACATGATCAATGGTTTGAATCCACTTCTCACACGATTCTTCATCATGGTCCTTGTACCTCTTTTTACGAGGTTCGACGTCTTAGTTTTTGTTTTCTCATATACGGTTATATTGTTGTTACTAATTACTTGCTCGACGAATTGTATGCTTTCACATTATTGCTTTTTTCTGTTCTCTTTTGCACTTGTTCTTTCAAAATCATTACAACCCTCAAAATCTTGTTGACTATTATTCTTGCAAGTGAGAGGTTTTAAAGAAAAATTCTCTCTACTTGTTACAATGGAAGAAGTGTATGGATCCTTTCCAAATCCTTCTTTTCTAAATAGGATACCCTTATGTTTGATATAGTTTACCTAATTTGTAATTAAATTCAATATCATCATTATCTTTTAAAAAGTGTAACATATTATTATATTTAATTGTTAACTACAAAAATCAACCCTCACATTTGATAGGTTTTCTAGATTCCGTCTCTCAACTTGATTTACTTACTACAAATAAGATATTAACATTTGTAATTTATTTTGGATTTGGGTATTCTTCATTTCTGCTTCCATTATGTTTTTTTTTTGGTTTTGCATGGCACATGTTATTTTATTGATCAAAATGTTTAAAATGTAAGTGAAAAAATATAATAAGTTAACAAAAAGAAACATAATAATTGTAAGTGGAAAAAATGAAATAGAAAAATAAGTTACAAATATCAAAAAGCTATATATAAGAAGTAAAGTAGAAGGATGAAATCCAAAAACCTATCAAACTTAAGGTCCTCGGTAGTGCCCGTTGGGCTTTGTGTGGGATCCGTGCGGGCTCGGCGGGCTTTCGCTACGCCCTAAGCGTATAACACCCTTATTCTAAAAATCCAACCTTGACGGAAAAGTAACCATAAACAACTACGATT
>LUCG01172969.1:0-12293 GCA_001633085.1 Carthamus tinctorius
AGTTATTTTGTAAACCAGTTTTTGGTTGTAAACCGTGTAAACCATCAATTTCATTGGTTAAATAAATGAAATTGGTTCATGAAATTATATTATATGATTCATTGGTGTTTTTTACATAAAAATGAAAACGTTCCATTAGAATAAGAAAAATAAATGAAATAGTTTCATCATAATAAAAAAGTACATGAAAATTTTCCATTTTTACGTAAAAAAGACCAAAATATGAAATAATTTCATCTAAAAAATGAATCGTATAATATAATTTCATTATATTAAACAACTTCATAAACCAATTTCATTGATGGTTTACACGTTTTACAACAAAAAACTAGTTTATAAAATGACTCGACTCTCTCTCCCTCTCTCTCTCTCTATATATATATATGTATATATATAGAGAGAGAGACTCCTTGTTGTGCAACCCACATTTAACGTGAAATCGATGCAAACCTATGAAATTTTATAAAATCTTATGAAACATTTCCATAATCATGGATTTTCCATATATTTTATATTTCCATAATCATTGATTTTTCATAAATTTCATATTAATATGGAAACGTTCCATAGAATTTTATAGGATTTCATAGGTTGCACGAGTTTCACGTTAGATATGGGTTACAAATGATTATTACTATATATATATATATATATATATAGANATGAGAAGCATGTCATGATCAATTTAAGAAAAAATGAGGAGCAATATCAGCTACACATCTTGGGTTACGGTGGAAGTGATCACGGAGGATTGACTCGATTCATGGGAGGGTAGAGATTATTAAAGGGGGGACCACGGTCAAAGCCGCTTTTNTTTCTCATGTTCTCTTAAAAAGTTATGTTTCTCGTTTGAACCTTTCTCTATATATATATATATATATGTGTGTGTGTGTGTGTGTAACACCCCAAAATTGGAGCTAACAAAAACCTTTCATAAAAGAAGGTTTGGTATAAACAAAACGCCAAAACATGAGCTTTTCCCCAACATGGAGAACGATACAATGTTCGTACATATATATAAATGTAATTTAACAGAATAATAATAATGACTCACTAATCTATCAAACTAGGAGAGAGATTCCGCGAAGGGTTGTCATTCTAAAGTCTGGCAATGGTCCAAAAGACTAGTCCTCATAAGCATCCCTCGATGCTCACACCTCGCACACCTATGCCTGCTTGTCACTATTACCTGAGATACACATCGACATTCGACACCAAACAAGTGTTAAGCCAAAAGAGCCTAGTGAGTTGTACCAAGCACATATACATAATAACGTAGCATGCAAAGATCATAATAAAAGAGTCCGTTAAAGGCAGTATTCAATACCGTTAGGACCAGCGAGGGAGACCCGCCTCACCACCTAAGTTACATATCTCAATGCAGAAACACCCTCGATATCATCCTCATACAAGAAGACCTCCAATTGGCCTAGCTCATTCGCAGCCAGACGAATGGGGAGAGACATAGGTATACACTTGGCAAGAGTGGCACTTCGTGTCCGAATCGCGCGTATAAACTTATATCAGTGAGCCCAAAACAGGCGTATTATTTTCCATATTTATAACCGGTCCATCCGACCATAACACAAAACAATAAGCCACATCCGGCGGTTCATGTTATCCAAGTATGTATATATATCCTCGTAGTGTCTTATGACCAGTACTTAACATGTCATAAACCATAAGCCATATCTGGCGGTTCATGTCATTCAAATATATATATATATACATATATATATATATATTCTCGTAGGGTCTTATGCCCACTACATATCATGTCATGCCAACATTATCGGGAATCATCCCTCTATGTGCAAATACCATGGCATACATATCATCTCATACATATTTCACATAGAAATCCACACAAGGAATACATGTAACACTTCATTCATCATGAGCATACTATATGTCATCCAATACATCCACATAATTACCACTTACTCAAATAAACGTAATTATCCCCAAATCTTAATAATTTAGGCATTTTATTCACAAATAGTGTTTATTACCATGAATCAAGAGTAGCATGCTAAAACAAGCAAGATGATATGTATCCAGTTTTAACAAAAGTTTAGAAACTCACTTTGAAGCTTGTAAAGTCAAAAGCCCCAAATCTCACATAAAAGCCCTAGCTTAATGCTTAAGTGCATACCTAAACCGATAAGGAGTTAATACCTTGGATTAGTTCAGATCTACAACATATAAGGCTAGATCTACACTTAAAAACCATAGGTAAAACTTACTCCTTCAAGATCTTGGATGAAAACCCTAAACATGGAGAAAACTCCAAAAATGATGGTGAGAAGGTTGGAGAAGATGATGAAGAGGGTCTAGCTACCATATCTTGCTAGCTTGAAGGTTGATCCTTGAAATCACGTGGAGATGGAGCATCCATAGCCCCAAAATCGCTCCAAGGAAGAAGAGAAGAAGGAGATGGGGTTTGGGTTTGGGTTTGGGTTTGGGTGAAAATGAGAAAAGAGAGAAAAAAGATGGGTTTTATGCATCTGAAAGGGCTCGCAACGCGAGGCATATGGCTTGTGGCGCGAGGCATATGGCTCGTGGTGCGAGCAACCTACTAGAGTTCATTCCAAAATGCAGCCAAGGCCACCTCGCGGAGCAAGCCACCTTCTGGACAAAACACATTTTGCACATGCTGTCAACCTCGTGGCACGAGTACCTGGCTTGCGACGTGAGCAGCCTACTGGACCAAAATCTTATTTTTGCATCTGACATACCTCGCGGTGTGAGGTCCCTGGCTAGCGGCGCGAGGAAGTTTCTGGCCCGACCAATTTCTAACCTCAACTCAACGTATGATAAGGCCAAACGAGGAGGAAATCTCGATGTTTCGTACCTGGAATTTGCGGGTGTTACGATATATGTCAATGATCGTGTGAGAAGTTAAGTTACCATGAGAAGTATAAGAAATGGATCTGGAACCTTGATCACTTTTAATCTCAATCCACCCATAAACCACACCTGATACGAAGATTGAATCGATGCATGTCATCCTAATATGCATCCAACGGTTGATAATCACTCCTCACATTTCTCACATTAACTCATTTTCTCACTGGAACTTAACCCTATGCACACACACATGACATAGGTTAACATAAGAGGTACTAAATATATGAGAAGTACATAAGTAATTTTGGCATTCACGTGGTGAAGATCGGATTTGTCTGGTCAAGAATTGCGACTTTGATCTGTCAAGAATTGTGACTATACCAAAATGACTATGTGTTCATATGTGAATCTGTCTAATTACATTTTTGGTCCCTCCTCTAGAAGGACAAAAATGCCCCCTCACGTGACGAGTATATGGCACGTCTAACGGACAAAATTTTCACGACGTTAATGGGAGAGACTATATTGGGCTGAAAAACACAACAAATTGACCACAATTGTAACACCTTAGGCATATCCCATATCGGCCGTGGACATGAGTGATGCTGGGTGTTATAAGTAATATTTTGGCATTCCTAATAACAACGCGTTTTGGGGTCACAAGCACGTCAGGTTCTAGGAACTCTGAGGTTAAGCGTGCTTAGGTGGGAGTAGTCCCAGGATGGGTGACCCCAGGGAAGTTCCTCACCAGGTCGCCAGAAATAAAGCTGTGAGCCAGTGGGGCAAAGCGGACAATATTGTTCTTGTGGTAGGCGGGATGTTACAGCAATTGTGCTTTATGAATTGTAGGGACAAAAACTAAGAAGTTATCATAGTCAAGGGATCAAAAATGTAATTCACTTTTAATAAATTTAAGATTAAACTACAAGTTTCCTTTTTGTGGTTTGTGAATATTTAATTTGATTTTCATCGCTGTGGACGTGTGGTTTCGAACTTGTGATATCGTTCGGGACTAATTCTTAAATTTTTTTGGTATATGTGGTGAGACAGGGTATAACAGAATATGACATAACATGATGTAATAATGCTGGAGATGACAGTTAATTATGTTTGGTAAGATAGAGTTGGATACAACAAGGTTAGAAAAATGACCAGTTTACCTGTTACGACTTATTTAATAACTTTTATAGAATAATTAATTTAAATGAAAATTAACATATAGTATTTAAAAAGACAAAATCTTTTAACATAAATAACATTTATAAAATCAAAAGAAGTACACATTTCCTATTTATATCTTATTCGATCATAAAATCAAAAATATCTCGTATTATTTTCATAAATATTTTTATCCTTTTTAAAACTTCCGCTCACTTCTTTTATATTTTCATTTCTTATTTTATATATTTGGATTAATTTAGGTGATTTATTAAATATTAGATTAGATTACATTTTTGGTCCCTATTGTTGATATTAATATCAAGTGTAGTCCTTATTTTATGCTAATTATAATTTTGGTCACCAAGATTGCCACTTTTTTTTTTCGGGTTTGGTCCTTGTGGTTTGTTTATGTTAGTTTAACTTTGTTAACTCAGGGGCCCTTTAGTCTTTTTATTACTTTATGTTATTTAATTAAAAAGTAAAAAATAAAATAATATATGAATTAAAATAATAAATATTATATACTTATATATACTAATATACACATGTTGGATTACTGATTTAAAGATGACCTTCCCAACTCTCCTTAGTTTAGTTTTTGTACTTAGAATAATTTTTGGTTTTTTGTAATAACTCAGTTGTATTTAATTGTTCCGCAAAATCGAAGACTAGACAAAACTAATAGGAAACCGAATCTTAGATGTGGATTGAAGAAAGCTTCCTAACATTTACTGAGCTAGCTATCTCCCGATTCGGAAGAAAATTAAGGAAAAATCGGTGAACTTTTTTTACCGATTTTCATGAAGATTTTCTTTGGCTTCTTGTTATGTGGAAGGTTTGATACCGATCATGATACGATGGGGACATTATCGGATTGTAAGATAAAGAATGTTTGTCTTTTACATCTTTTTCAGGAGCTATCTATAATAAACTCTGAAGGTCAACCCTTTGCCAAGAAGAGACAAAAAGGATTTGTTTGTCTATATTATGACAAACCTGAATATCAACCCTAAAGTGACAAGTGTCTCATCTATTTAATGCACATGAGAGTATAAATAGGTGAAGACCATCTCATGCAAGGTTGTGCTTTCAAAAAGATTCTCTACATAGGTGAAGAGCATCTCATGCAAGGTTGTGCTTTCAAAAAGATTCTCTACATGCATGCTATAAATCAGCAGATTTTGTTGTCTCTCTCTAGAAGTTCATCAGCTTTTACTAGGTATTTTAAGAGAGTTTTGTTCTTCATTCTCTAAGTGTTCAAAGTTGTTAGAATAGTTTTAGTTGTTCTTTTCTGCAACAACTTGTTTTTTTTGTGTAATTCTTTTTGAGAAATCAATGTTAGAATTAATTTAAAGTAAATTTTGTGTATTGTTTTCAACTCCGCTTCTACAATACATGTTCTTAGGTTGCCTTGCCTTTTTGGGACTAACATCATGCACAAGTCGTATTTCTCCCCTAGCCCACCGGCCACATCTGCCGACTACGTATCGTTCAAAACCTAGATCCATCTTCGTCGGTTTCGTCTCAAATCCTTCCGCAAGCTCATGGTATTCTCGAGTTTGTACCAATTCAATTCCATCCTCTACCCTAAATCCATTCTTTATCTACATCTGGTTCACCATATTTTTTATTCGCATCTCTGATTTCGATCTTGTTAACCTATATTTCAAATCCAGTTTGTTTTTGCTTTTTTGTGTGTATTAATTTGTATGTGGAATTTGATCAAAGAATGAGTGTTTCTGACAAGAGTAGGATTGTGCTTGATTTCCACAGTAGAAGAAAAGGCTCGTCGGGAAATAGGTTTTTTTTGTTGGGCTAGATGATTAAACCCCAATCAAAAACCAACAAAAAAACACCACCAGAAAAGGGAGGAGAGGAGGAAGGTATTTCCTGACCGTTAATTGAGTTGTATGTAAACCACCGATGGGAATGTTGGGGGTGTCGTCGGAATAGAGAAAACAGGGAGGGGTATGGGTGTTGTCGGAGTGGTTCTCCAGTTGTGTGCTTTTGGTAGTTTGATGGACCAACTCAACAACATAGTGTATATATAACAACTAAGCTCATTAATATACCTCATAAAATGTATCGATCATGGGAGCTTGATGGATTTCATGGATGTTAGATGAAGCAAGCAACAAGCTAGGATTTAGATTATAGTGGATTAAACTTTAGGTTTAGTGTGGAAGTTAAAAGTAAATAAGATGAGGAAGGGGAATGATTATTAAAATGAGAAGGCTTAGGACAACTTTACCCCTATTGTGGTTACCATTTGATGGGACATAATAGACAAAATCTTCAACAAGGACCAAAGATGAAATGGAATTGAGACCACAATAACCAAAAGTGATATTAGTTTGAAATAAGGACTACACTTGATATTGGATGGAACCAACAAGGACCAAAGTTGAAATTTAGTCTAAATATTATAATAAGAGTAAATATTTATAAGAAATTATATCATCACAAGAAATTCCAACAATATGATTATTAAAATGAAACCCTAATACCAAGTTACATAAATTAACCAAAATATATAATATATATAATAAAATGAAGTTTTAGAATAATAAAGTGAAAGCTTAAATAAAATAAAAATAATAAATGAAACTTAAAGAATTAATATAAATGTAAAGAGAGAGGCTTATTTGATGTTGTAAAAGAGAAATAAGTTTTATTTTGAGAGTATGTTAGTAAAATATAGGTTCGTTACACCTTGTTCCATATTAGGATGGGGATGGAACATGGTTGTTCGATTTTGTTTCATTTTATTCATTTATGTATTTTTTTGGAAAGGTGTCCGGGCCAAAGTCCGACTAATCCCCGGCAATTTTGGGGGCTAAACATGGCCCCACTTAAATGTCCCCAGGCATGTGCACGGTAAGGCTCGAACTCAGTTAGGGCGCTATGAATCCCCCGAGCGATAACCTTTCTGCCACAGCACTGGAAGACTTTATTCATGTATGTTCGACATAAAAGTTATGTCAATGATGGAACAATGATCTCCGTTCTATTTTGTTAAGTTTTGTCATATCCAACAAACAAAATGAAAATCACAACTTTTAAACATCATAGATGAAAATCATAAAATTTAACAAACCAAATGGACGAAACTTATTTCCCGGGGCCAACCATGTTGACTTTCCCTAGGTAAACCCCTACTAACATGGTAGGTGTGCACGTGTAGCAGTGAAGTGGTTAGAGGCACTACTTTGCATTGCAAAGGTCATGGTTTCTATTCTTGTATTCAACAATTTTTTTATTTTTTATATTTTAAATTTCAAATACTAAGAAAAGTGCAACTAAAAGGATTGAATACAGAACCTCTATTAAAGAAAACAATTCATTGAACCAAATAGCAAGAAGTTAGAACAGTACAATTGTTGATAACCTCAATTAGGCCGCTTATCCAAATTTTCCCAAGTGAGAAACCTACCTAATTTGGATCTAATTCTAATCTAATCAAATGCTAGAAATTCCCCCCAAAAAATTGTATAGCGGGGAAACCCTGAGACCCTGTGATCCTTTGGACCCAACTAACCATCCACCAAGGACCAGCCTCAGGCAATGTACCCCTGTCCCGCCGCCCAGCACAAGGAGTGAGTTCGGATCCGAACCCGTGACAGGATCGATCAGATTCAAGCAAGAATCTAAAACAACTTAGATGAATTGTTAAAGAAGTTGCGGAAAAACACTTTAACAAATTTTAAGAACAATTGAAAGGAAATCACTTGTGTATTAATTGAAAGTCGAATGATTACAATCAAAAGCCTCAATCTACTGAATGAATTCAATAGACGTGCACTACTTCTCTAATGCAGGGATCAAGAACAATCTTGAGGCTCAAATTTTCTCTCACTCAACAATCTCTCAAAAGCTAACTCTCTAAAACAAAAGATCTATCATCTATTTAAACAAATTACAAGATAACTATTAAAAGAAACACAATCTTCAAGTAAATCTTCTTTAAAGTTATCTTCAGCTTTCACCTTCAAGAAACCTCCAAATAGTAGTAAGAATAAAAGAAGTACTAACTGCACTGGCAGTACTAACCAGCAGTAGTAACATACAACTGCAGTAGTAACCAAAGAACGGTAGTATCTTTTTTTTTTTGGAAGAGGTATCCCAGACCACATTGGGCCCAGACTAATCCTCGGCAATTTTTGGGCCGAAGCCCGACTGCTAAATCATGCAGCCCGGGGCCGAAGCCCGACTGCTAAAGAACGGTAGTATCTTATGAGCAGTACTTTCATTACTACTGTTAGTCTTCAAGGAGCAGTACTTTCTTCATCATTCCTCAGAAGTAGTAATCAATACTACTGTTAGTCTTCTTTTTTTTTGGATAAGGTTCACCTGGGTTTGCCCAGACTACATCCTTGGTAATTTTTACCGNNCTGTTAGTCTTCTTCATTACAGTTGCAGCAGTAGTAACTTCCAGCCTTAGATTCAGCAGTAGTATTCAATTTCAATAGTAGTATCTTTGAAGACTTGAATCTTTCATCACACAAAATCTTTGAACTTACAGTACTTTGAAAGAAGACAAATACATCAAAAATCCTAACAACCCGGGACTTGCTTCCGAAAAATCCCCTATTGACTAGGTCAACGGGAGCGTTTACAAAGGTCGATATGCCATTAGACCAAAGGCCCATTGGCAATCAAACGCTAGGAATTGGATTGTATTACAGATGTCTTTCCCCTTCTTCATGCTCCCGTTGAAATGCTTGTCGTTCCTTTGCTTCCACATCGTCCAAAAAAAATCTCATGGTAATAACCTTCACCGCCTCTTTCCCATGTTTGTTGTCTTGTGAGTTTTGAGTCAGCTCCCAGATCCCTTTCGGTGAGTCTGTGTTCAGTGGCCAATTTGACCACCATTATATGCACCTACCTCCCTAGTCGAAGAACATTGTGCGAAAAGGTGATCAACATTTTCCGACTGCGAAATATAGCACAGGCACTCATTCGAAGCCATTTGAATACCCCGCCGTGTAAGATTATTTTTCCTAGCCAAGCGGTCACGAAGTAATCTCTAAAGATGCATACTTTTCCTAAAACCCATTTACACCACTCTATTTCCACGTCAATAGCTAAAAGTGTTTAACTGTCTATAAGACGACGTAGCAATTTCACCGTGAATCTGTCGTCAGCTTCTAACTTCCATTTCCAACGGTTTTTATTCGGGTCCCAAATCAGCAAATTGTGCAAGTTAATCCCCGTTTTATCGAGCTCCACACCTATTCTCATAATCTGATTCCAAACACCTCGTCTATCCCCCATGTACCGATCTTTTCAGGTTGCCCCTCCATTTTCTCATTGGAAGCTAGAGCGATCTTTCTAAAACTAGCATTTGTCTATGTTCTAAGTCTCCACCACCATTTACCCAACATTGCCAAGTTTAATTCAAGCTTCCAATTCCCAGACCGCTGGTCTTTTTGCTAGTGAGAATTTTGTCCCATGCCACCCGACTAATCTTCTTGTGTTGTCCCCCCTAAAAGAACCATCGTCTGATGTTTTCTAACGTGTTGATAACCTTTTACAGAGCCTTAAACATCGAAAAGTAATAAGTTCTCATGGTGCACAGTATTGATTTCCAAAGGCACAATCTTCCCCCGATTGAGATTTTTCGTGCCTTATCCGAGAGTCTAGATTTAAACTTGCCAATTTGCTATTTTAGTCATTTCGCCTCCTAGCAGTATTCCCAAATACGTGAATGGTATTGAAGCTTCTTTGCATCTAAGCTAACGTGCCATTCTTTTGACCTCCCGTTCACTCGCTTTCACTTTCATTTCTCGGATTTTAACCAAATTTACTTTAAGGCTCAAGCATATTTCAAAGCATTTGAGAATTCGAACCAAACTTTTAGCATTTTCCGCAACCCCATTTACTGTTGAAAACGGCATTGTCTGAGTATTGTAAAATAGACACCTCCTCATCTACATTCTCGAGATGGTCCCCTTTGATTGTGTTTTTGCCTTGAGCTTCTCTCATTGCCACATTTAGACCTTCAAACCCCAAAATAAAGAGAACGGACGCTAAAGGATCCCCTTTCCTTACCCCTTTTTCCATAAGAAATTCTTTAGTCGGTGCCCCGTGGACAAGTACCGATACTCTGGCCATAGAAATACAACCCTTATCTACGCTTTCCATATGTTTCCAAATAGGCAAACACCATTTGCTCAAGAATGTTTTCTATAGAGAGGAATAAATTATCAAGATTATTTCAAGTATTATCAAGTATTAATACTTTGCATTTTAAGAAATCTTGATAACACTTGAAGTTATGTTATTATTCCTCTATATATGCATATCGTTTATGTAAGAAACTAATAAAATATAAGAAATTGATATAACTATATTTTGTTGTTTCTTTTACTGTCCATTACGAAATCAACCAAAAAAAGTTCTCTATGTAAAGGTGGAATTCGGCCAAAACACGTAATGCGTAAAAGTTGCAACCTTGCATCTTGTTCAAAAAGTCAATATCGATTTAAATTGTAAAAATCTATTGTATAAAATTGGCACAGTTGAATTTTCCAATGTCAATCGTGTTGACTTTCCCTATTAAACTATGACTTTGAAAGTCTTCAATCGACCTTAACGATGCACTCGGAAATTTCCTAGCTAGACGGATCAAATCCGAATCAATTATCCAATCCAATTGACAGGGAATGATATAAGTTGATTATATCAACAACAAAAGGTTGGTAAATATGTTCATCAACAACGTTTGTCTTTATGGCATTTACATCACATGAGTACTAGATAGAACATGTTTGATAAAACATATTTCTTAATAAGGGTCAACAGGCTTGTAGCTCAACGGTATTTGGAATGTTTATAAGGTGTCCTCCTCTCTTTATGGTTATGGATTCGAGTCCCGTTATGAACAGTGGTGTAGATTTAGGAGTAAATTATGTAGGTTCCTTAATCAACACGGATGAACTCTCTCAACAATGGATGAACTCTCTCAACTATGGATGAACTCTCTCAATGATGGATGAAGTCAAGATGTAGGTAGTCATCAAAGGTTTCAATACTCATATATTTCATCAATAATCACTGAAGTAGCTATAGAGAGGAAACTACAAATGAAGTAGGCAACAACTATTTATACTACTCCTAAAAGGCTTAAAAGGCTTTAAATGGATAGGCCCTAAACAATGGACCTAGTCCACAATTTACAAATTCCTTTAAGGAAATTACAAATTGACACAACTAACAATATTTTCTAATAAATTAGTTGCTGTATAATTAGTCGTTCAAAAAATATATTTCTTAATAAGTGTTGATGATGCTCACTTGCTCTTGCTCAATTACAAAATAAGTATACACAATACAATAGTTTTAATTAGACATGAATTATTATTTACAATTCTTAGCTAGTTCCTTAAAAAGTGTATCCTTAACTAATAATGTATCTGGTTATATTTTCAACCCTTAAATATTAGTGCATTTATTTGAAAAAGCCTTTTTATTTTTTAGAGTGAATACTTATTAATAAGTGATTAAGAGAATTAGGGCTTCAAAGACGATATATAAAACTGTCTTTATTTTGCAATTTTGCTCTGAATGGAACCCAAATTTAGAAGAAGATACTATATAACAACAACAACAACAACAACAATAAAAACATCCAAATACGAATTTTTTCTTGGTTGATGGAAAAAAGTATGCTAGCAAATCGCTTCCCTTAACTCGATCATGAGATCCTGATTTAACTTTTCGGTGGATTTTGCGGCCAGAAAAAACTTGTATTTGCATGGTAGTGTTCAATATGGTATATTTCTTCCAGCACTACAAGAAAGTGCAGTGGTTGATTATCCACACCTTTTTAAGTGTGTAAAACTATAATAAATCGTGGATATATTTGACGTTACAATTTTTTATCAAATGAAAATTATAGTAAAAATCACACTTATTAGTATGGACAAATTATCTAAATTTTCAAATTTCTAAGCATAGAAATTTTGAAAAATAATTCAAAGGTTAAAAAAATTACACATTTAAAAGCATGGACTTTTAAAATATGAAGTACACATTTATAAATGTGGAATTTTTTTCTTTTTCTAACAATATCTATATAAAAAACTATTTGTCACACAAAAATTTTCCACGCTTTTTATGAAGCGTAGATAAATGACATATTTTTGGTAGTGTAGGTTTCCCTGGACTAGCGTCTTGCCAGGGACGGAGCTACCATGGTTCACACGGTGGCACGTGCTACCGTCTCATAATTGTTCCGACGAGAGGTAAACAAAATTAATTTAGTGAAGGTGCAACCGTAT
>LUCG01172980.1:0-12655 GCA_001633085.1 Carthamus tinctorius
GCGGTGTTCCTCCCCCTACCCGACGGGTTGGGCGAAACCGATGGCCTACCCGCTCTCCACAGCATAACCTTTATTGTTTTAAACATGTTATTTTTGAGATGTTGACAATAATAACATGTTTAAAACAATAAAGGTTATGTTGTCTCAATTTTATAACCGGACTTATTTTGATTTATAGCAAAAACTTTAAACTTAATACAAAACTGTTTTTTCTTTAAGAAAAAAAAAACTATTATAAAATAGTATCAATAGGCAAAATTGTATAGTTAAACAAATCTATAAATAATTAATTAATCTCAGTAAAAAGAAAAGGGGGCTGGCATATAATGAAAGGTTTTAAAAGGCATAATAAGTTACTTCAATATAAAAACTGTTTCTTTTTCTCTGCAGTGATGTATCGCAAAATAATAATAATTTTGACTTCTTTTTTTTCAGCAGTGATCCTTTTACGAATTTTTTTTATATTATCTCTTTGTGAAGTGGTGATCAAAAATAAATACTATTTAACATATATTTTGAATGTAAAAGTTTGAAACTATAACAATAACAAAATTTCAAGCAATCATCACAGTATCAAAGTTTATTAGGGTATCAAAAATAAAAAAACGAAAATCGTACCTGATTTGCTTGATGGAGGAATAGCGCAAACCGTAATAATTTTGATTTTCTCATAGCGGTAACAATGATTAGGTTTGGTGTCGGATTAGATAATCTTCGTAGAACATGCTGATAACGTGTTAAAGTAAAAAAGTAAACAAAACAACAACAGAATAGAGAGAATGAAACTGTAATTCTCATTAATCATAATCCCTTTAAATAGGGAGGAGGGTACATAGAAAAGGAAACATTCATTATGGTAATTTCTAATACATAGAAAATATTTTCTCAATCACTTCCTTTTGATGATGGCACATAATCCTACAACAACTACAACATATTAAAAATTGCATGAAATTACAACTTATATTTAAACTACAACTGAAAATCGGCATAACCACGCCTTTTGCTAAAATCTAAAACGGATATAAAATTGACTTGCTTGAGTGGGCCTAGTATGATTGATTTCCACGTTTGGCTAAAGACCAATCTTACTATTAAACTCATTAGTGCATAATTGATAGGATCGACAACATGCCAATTTATAATGATTTAGACACATACTATCTATCTTTTAGGAAAAGAAAGAAAAAGACCAACGAACCTCTTTATTTTCAGATCAATAACTTTTATTAGATCATCGGTATATAGTAGAACCTATACTGAAAATTAACGAAAACTGCAAGTTAACATATATTCACTAAGCAAGGTAATTGTCAAACATGTGTCGGATAATACAAATCCAAAAATTACATCATCCTTCATAATTGTCTCCTCCACAGAAAAGGAACTTACGGGTACTTTCATTTTACAGAGGTCAAATCGCTTGATGAAAACTGTATCTAGCTTAAAATTCCCTTACAACATTCATGTTCCAATATGACTGTAATTATAAGCTCATTAAGCCAAAAGTAAACTACTCTTTAGTATAACTCTTATAGTTTATTTTGAACATAGAGGACAAAAAATATATGACTTGTTTATGGATTCAAATACTCAATATAATTGGGATAACAAGTTCATTAAAGTAAACAATCCCATACTCCCATAGTGTAGTTTGTACAACTTCTTTTTGAACTTAAATGAAAACAATATTTGTCTGTGGAAGTTGAATATTCAAACATTAATGAGACAATTGAGTACCAATCTTTGTTCAAATACAAGTCAACAAGATTAATTTTTGAGTCAAACTTGAGTCAAGCTCAAATTACTTTTTGCAGTTTACCTTCATGAGTATCAAAACTTGAAGAGTAAATTACATTTTTCGTCCTTATGGTTTGCTAAAAATTGGAGATTTTGCCCCCATGGTCTTTAAATTTTATTTTTCACGTCTATGATTTGCAATTCATTTCTATTTATGTTCCTAAGGCTAAGTACTACCTTTAAGCATATCAGACTAAAGTAGAAATGAATTGTAAACAATAGGAACAAAAAAAGAAATCAAGTTTAAACCATAAAAACGAAAATAAAAATGGACTACAAGCCATAATATAAGGATGAAAATCACAATTTTAACATAGAGACGAAAACATAAATTTTAAACAAATCATAGGGACCAAAAACATAATTTATTCAAACGTGAACAAATAACTTATTCGTGAGGTGTGAGATGTGACTACCAGCCGAACAACAATAGCAAAAAAAAAAAACAAAAAGCGGGTGCAAAAGTGCAAATTGAAGCAATTCTGCATGACAAATTGGTAATCTTTGCAGACCCGATTAAACTCGTTCCCCGCCCCAACAACACCCGAACCCGATTTAACCTGACACCCGAACACCATATGTGGGGGCTATTGCTCACACGCGAACCCTGATCGTGTCGTTTTCTCCCTCGTCCCCCCCGGTGCACAGCCCTACAAATAAGGGCTCTAATGTGTATTATTTAAAAAAAAATAGGGACTTTATGTTACAAAGATAACAAATATAGGGCTTGAAATCGCAATATTCTAATCATTGCAATATAAAATGCATAAGGAAAACGCAGTGGAGGAAAAATCCCCAAATCGAGCTGCCATCTAGGGTTAGGGTTTTAGCGCAGTCGGTTTTCAATCTCCGTCAACAGCCACCGGAAAAACGATCAATTAGACCAGAATAGTCGCCGGAAAACATTTGATCTAGGATGTCGAAGAAGAACAACTTATCTCTTAGGAAAAAGCAGCACGAATTCGAGCTTCGAAGTAATCCATTTGAATTTTCGTTATCTCTGATTGATTATTTGTGCGTTTTTGATATCGGAGTTTAATTTATACTTGGTGTTCATTTGCTCGTGAATTAGGAGAGCAAGAAGAGAAAGAGAAGAAGGCGAAGAAGCTACAAGCTAAGAAGAACAAGATGAAAGTAAGTTTTTTTTTTAGGTTTAATTATCTCACTTTCTTTGGTGAATTTGTTTTCGTTTTTATGTTCATATTTTGTTTTCGTGAAGCTTTGTTAATTTCAATTAGTAAGTAAGCGGTTTTTGGAGGAGTTCATATCAGGTTTCAAGATGTCAAACTGTGTAAACGTGTACTGGGTAAGGCTCACCACACTCATTGACGTTACCAAGTCATCAAAATATATCATAAGTGCATCGCTTATCGGATAAGTGTCTCTTACCTGGTAACAGTCAAAATTGCAAAATGGCACGAGAATGTTGTTGGCAAGGACTTCTCTTACCGATAAGCGTCTCTTAACTAGTAAGAGGCAGTAATTGTCTAGCAAAAGGCCCCTAAACCTTATGATTTCAAGAACTACCTAGAGCTTTTCAAAATTGTAAACGAGAAAAAAATAATGAAGAAACCATATTTCAACGTCTCTCCACTCAAAATTTTCAGTTTATAGTCATAACCATTTCTTCCATTCCAAAACAAAGGAAGGCCATGACCGACTATTACCAATCAAACCTAGTTATCGAATTTAGATTCCAAAAATAGCACTTCTTTCTCTATTATAGCACCAAATCATTAATCATTTTTGATGTAACATAGTCATCAAATTTCCACGGAAATCAGATCATTTCCTAGGAATTTCATACCCTTCCTGCAAATTAAACTGGATTTTGATACCAGTTTGAAAACAACAACAATTTTTATAATTATAAACTTTTTTAGCTGATTTACTTGTTTCTCACTACTTTCTCATGAACACCAATGTCAATTAGCTAAGTTGAAGCCTCCTTTGGCCTCAAAGTTGAAGTGCCAACCATACTGCAAATCATCACTTTTGCAGTATGGAGAAGTCCAACCATACTCCAAATCTTTAATGTTTGGAGAATTTATTTTCGTTTTTATGTTAATATTTGTTTTCGTGAAGCTTTGTTAAATCGATTAGTTAGTAATCGGTTTTTGGAAAAAGGAGTTCATATCAAGTTTCTAGATGTCAAATAAGTTTGATTCTCTAAGAGGGATGCACTTAGGCTTTGAGACCAAGGGAACCTTTAACTTAGTTAATTGACATTAGTGTACATGAGAAAATAGTGAGAAACAAGTAATCAACTAAAATAAGTTCATAATTATATAAATTGTTGTTGTTTTCAAACTGGTATCAGTATCCAGTTTAATTTGCAGGAAGAGTATGAAATTCTAATTTCTATGGAAATTTGATGACTATGGTATATAAAAAATGGTTAATGAGTTGGTGCTACAATAGAGAAAGAAGTGCTATTATCTGAATCTCAATTCTAAAGGCACTAGGTTTGATTGATAAAAAAAATTCGGTCATGGATGTCGTTTGTTTTGGAATGGAAGAAACGTTTACGACTATAAATTGGAAATTTTGAGTGGAGAGATGTTAAAATATGGTTTGTACAATTCATTTATCTTTTACAGTTTTGAAAAGCACTAGGTAGTTTTTGAAAACACAGAACCATAAGGTTTAGGGGCTGTTTACTAGACAATTACTGTCCCTTGCTGGGTAAGAGACACTTATCCAGTAAGAGATGGTAGTCCTTGCCAACAATAATATCATGCCATTTTGCAAACTTTACTCTTACCCATTAGAGGTTACTAGGTAAGAGATGCATATATTATGCTATTTTGATGACTAAGAATCACGTCAATGAGTGTGGCAAGCCTTACACGGTACGTGTTTACCCAGTTTGTGTTAATAAACGGACTCTTAGTCTTGAATGAAATCTCATTGTTTTTGTTAGAGTTTCACATCGGCTAGACTTTGATCATTTCTTCTCAATATATCTTGGAACCACCCTTCTATCTGCAGACTGCAAGGGCTCTTTTGCAGAGTGATCTAATTATCTAACAAGGTTTCACATATTATCACAATTTTCAATATTTAAACCCATTTCGGTTCCGGATTGTTGTTGGATAATGCATGTCGACCCGAATTTGGATCATAAACCAGTGTGCCCCTATGCAGATTCAACATATTCTTGGCAAGAAAATAGTTAAAAATGACAAATTTCATTTCTTATCCAATTTTCTTAATGCAAAATGGGCAATTTACAAGAAAGTTTATGTACTAAAATGGAATCCTAGTTAGTAACGCATGTGGATTTTAGACAAATTAGCTATATTGTAACATGATGGGCAAGAGTGCTGTAGAATTGCAGAAAGTGTTAGGGTTTAATTTGACATGGACAGTTTTGTAAACCACAAATCTTTTCCAATCTTCCTGAATTTTTGTTCCAGAACCAGAGGAATCTATTTTTGTACCACTCAGTTCCTATCATGTCTCAATCTAATGTGGCACCAAACGTGGGAGGACAAGTTTTTGTACTGCTTTGTTTTGTTTTTGTCTAGCACCACGCTGTTAATCGGTTAAAATACAAAATATCTGTCAGGACTGAGAATAAGGCCCCAAATTAAAATAAAATAAAATAAATTAAGGGACCAAATCAATATTCAAGCTTTAGATTCAAAAGAGGCCCAACTGAGAATATCAGTATTGCGGGCCGCTATTTTACCTCAAATGTCGGTGAAATAGCGTTAAATTTCCACCGCTATTTTGTTTATAAGTTATAACTGACAACCCCAATTGCACCTCAATTTGCAACTTATGTCTAGCATAGCAAATGCACCCATGCAACTATCTTTTGTGTGTGTGTGTGATTATCGACGATCTAAACCAATGTCATTTTGGGTCTTGTAAACTCACCCAGTCAACTACTTTTCTGATTAGGTTGATGGAAGTTCAAGCAAGAACAAGAAGAGGGGCAGCGGTGGATTTACGGTAGGCAAGAAGAAGTTGAAGACGAGAATGACGCCATTGGCGAAAGCTAAAGCCGCTCAAGCAATGGAGGTCGACAATTGAGGTTGTGTTTTTATAGTTGAGTCCCATAGAACTAGTTGACATTAATGCTTTTTGCTGCATTTGATAGTAAGGAAAACGCGCTTTCAGTTTTTTTCTTGCTATTCTAACGTTAAATGTTTATCGATATTCTATCAATTTATGTGAAATCGATAATCAAAGCTTTGTTTTACGATTGTAGGGATTAAGATTAAAGGCAACCTCGGAATTGCTAAGAGGTGAATCTTGTTTGGCAAAAAAGTGTCTCCCTCTTAATGGTTCTAAAACCCTGTGAGTGAATTTGTATCTTGGGTCTCCCTTAACCATTAAGCACCCTAATTTTCACTTTAAACAATTACCAAACAACCATATTTCGTTTTGCACAATACCCTTTTTAATTGTTCTGCACCAATCTATGTAGCAATCCATTCAACAACTGTCAAACAGCCCCTTACTTGCCTTATCGTGTAAATTCTTGACCATAAAATGGATTGTTGGAAAGCCTCTTAAACTCGGTAATCACTTAGGCCCTGTTTGGTAGTAACTTAATGGGCTTAATAAGGGCTCCATCTTATTCGGTCAGCCATACCTATATGTTTGGAAGCAGCTTAATAATTTAGAGAACAACTTATTCGCTCAGCTTTCAGGGATACCCTTTATGCACACAGCCATCAATTTTCCAACCATACCCTTGTCTTTAACCTTGTGCTTTTCACAGATGCTTCCACATCGTCGCAGCATCTCCTCCCATACAGCCTCCCTCTCGCCGGAGCATCTCGTAGGAACATCGATCTTTCATCTCGTCTCCCTCCTTTCCGCTCTTCTCATACCGCTGATATCTTCTCAACTCATTTCTCTCTCTCTCTCTCTCTCACACACACACACACACTCACTGATTTTGCTGGTTGAAGACGACAATAGGTGGACTGGTCTTCTATGCTTCTTGTTCTTCTCTCTACCACAATCATTAAATAGTGTTTGATAATATGTATTTTAGTTTGAGGTTATATTTTGGGTTTGATTTTAGGGATTTTGGGTTTGGGTTTTTTAGATTTTACTATAGAGATTTTGGATTGGGTTTTCAGGCTCAGCGATTTCTTCATGATATTTGCCATTTGGGGTTTGATTTCAAGTATTTGATGTGGAGTGGAGATAATCCATTAATCTCTGAATTTTCCTTGGTGTTTNCTTTCTTTCTTCATCATAGGTTCTATGGTTTTCTTCTTCAGGTGGTTTTCTTATTTTGTGGTTTTCTTTCTTCAGGTGGTTTTCTTATTTTGTGGTTTTGTTCAGCATCTTTTAATATTATACCTTGGTAATATTTTGAGGCTTTGCATTTTCTTCATGTAACATTTTTTTTGCCCTCCTCAGGTTTGATTGGAGATCAATCTATTGATCCTTTATTGAATTTTGTTTGAGTTTTCTTAACCTATGATGCAGATCAATAAAACAAAAAACTTATAGAAGGGCAAAATGGTCATTTTAATCATTCTGACAGTTTATTTAGGACAGAAAACAAACAACAATTTTATTTATACATACAGTCAACTGTATGCAGAAAGTCACATTTATCCATATAGGACTTAATGGAAAACCAACCAAACAGCTCCTTACTAGCAGAGGCTTTCTCGTCACTTACCGGGTAAGGCTCTTGGTTCTTGTTATGCCTCTTAGCAGGTAAGATTCTTGATCATTGTCGTGCTGAATTGGTAAGGTAACTGATATGTACGAGCGCTTACCTGGTAAGCTTTTAGTAAACCAACCCATAATGATATGTAATTTTTAAGTTTGGATTCTAAACCAACTTTTGGCTCTTTTTTCATTTGGTTGACTTAAAAGGCTTTCTTGGTTTAAGGTCCCCAAATCTATAGAACTTGAGGCATACTCATTCGGTCATTTCTTAAAGCATGTTTGTTAGCAGCTTAACGAGCTTAATAGGGGACTTATAACTTATTCAGTTAGCTATATTTGATGGTTTGATAATGGTTTAATGATATAGAATGTGGCTTATTTAGTAAGCTTTTAGAGGGGAGTTTTATGTAAGAAGCGAAGTTTTTTCCAAACCTGTCTCTCTGAATTAAAAACATGTTTCTTCCATCTATAAGAAAAACCAAAAACCAAAATCTTTCCAATCTATACAAACAAATCAATCCACAGAGACAACATGACTTAATGAAAAACCAACCAAACAACCTTAAATAGTTTAAGCCGTAAACTTTAGGGCCGTTCATCAAACGCTTAATATTCAATTTAACTTTTGGGCGGGTTTTCACTTCTTTTAGCTATTCTTTTTCTTATACGTGTTTGACATGTTTTGATATAATGTAATTTCTAAGGGGCTGTTTGTCTACTTCTTAACAGTTCCATTAAGAGGCAACCTTTGAACCGCTAAGAGTAAATTTTGTTTGGGAGAAAAAAGGTCTACCTTTTTAATGGTTTTAAAATCCTTTGAATGGTTTGTATCGTGGGTTTTTCTTAACCATTCGGTGTCTTGATTTTATTCTCAACAAATAATTCACCCATCCAATGATGATTCTCAAATAATTCTTGAAAAAGTTTCATAATTTTTGTTAATACTTGATTCAAATCAATGAGGGTAAGTCATATGATTATGCGTTCGAACCCAAGGTGGCGTTTGTTTCTAAGAGCATTGAAGTTTGATTTCATTTCTAACTTTTAAGAGATGGTGCTTGAAACTTGAAATTTGAATCAGTAAGATTGTTTGTTTTTGTAATCTGATAAACTATGAACATATATAATTGTCTATTTTATCTCAAAACAATCGATTTAGATACGTCAATTGAAGAGAATATCGATGATCGAAGAACGAAATGGAAAAAAGAAAACAAAAGAAAGATGTTTGCAAATTTACGAGACTGTGGAGTTTTACTCGTATATTACATATTGAAGTCCTGATTCAAGCAATTCAATATGTTCTTGAAAGTTAACATATAGATCTATAATCTGTGTTTGGTATCTTTGCGAATTCGAGATGTGTTTGGGCTAAAATCAACGCCGAAATTGAAAGAATGGTGCTGGACATAATTAAGAGGTAATTAATTGGCTGAGTTATCATTTTTTTTGAACGACAAACACACCCACCCATCCACCCATTAAACCTACTCTTAAAACTACACCAACGTCTACAATGAGACTCGAACCCACAACCGTAAGGGAGGGGGACACCACCTAAATCTACACCAAATATCGTTGGGCTACAAGCCATTTGACGGCTGAGTTATCCCTTAATTTATCAAAAGAGCTCTTAAAAGAGCTGAAAATAAAAAATGGTCTGAATTATCTTATGTCTAATTGAATCAGACATAAATGATAAATAAGAGCTCAAAACCAAAAACCAAAAGTGAAGTTGTATGGGTTTGTGTTAGGTGTTTGACATAAAATAAAACCCATACAAAAACCCACTTGAGAGTTGAGACGAGATCTTTTAACTTTTACCAAAAAGTAAACTGCAGATTTAAAGTATTTCATAAAATATCAAACTCATGTGGCCAATGTTTAGAAATAAAAAATAACCCTTGTGATAAAAAGAACATATATTCAGTAAAGTTTTAAGTTGAAATGTATCTAAACCAATTATCACACACTTAAGCTTTTTACCATTTTACCCGTTTGCTTTAATAAATATAATCATTATTCGATCCATTTTTATCAAATCATTAACAGTTGGTCAGTAACTTCCTTAGGAGGGACAGTAAATGATATCTGTCTACCCAGGTTCGATTCATGGAGTGGGCATGTGGCGATACCCTAACCATGGGTCGGCTTTTGAGTCGGTCCATGGTCGCCGATGAATAGTCGGATGCCCGTATGCAGGGCCGGTCCTAAGGATTTTGATGCCCTGTGCGAAAATGTTAAAAATGCCCCATGTGCTTATTTTTTCAAGCAAATGAAACGGCAAAGCATAAGATTTTTAAAAAGGTTTGAGACCTAGTCAAGTTAGGCGACTCATTACCATACAGATTTTTATTAATAGAATTCGACTGGAAATTTTAGGGGTTTGGGTGTTTACGAACTGCAATTCGAAAATGTCTTTACGATTCCCAAACAATACTACCAAGCTTTAGCTAGGCGGTTGGACCTTGGGCATATGTTTGTGATTAAAGCCTAACTCTCAAATTATTAAACCCAGACTAATAACAATAAATGAAAATTTGATGCCCCCTTGGACTTGATGCCCTGTGCGGTCGCACGTGCTGCATGTGGCCAGGACCGGCCATGCCCGTATGGATCCGAATACCTCGTCGACTTTGTATCTAGACATGTGTCGTTTACAAAAAATTATTCGATCCATTTTTAATTTCCTTGCCTTTTTATAGTTACCATTTTACCCATTCAAAAGATATTATTTTTTTTTATAAGGTTCACCTGGGTTTGCCCAGGCTACGTCCTTGGTAATTTTTACCGAGAGCTAAAGCATGCTCCCCTGGGATTAATACTCAGTGGCCCCTGGTTGCTCACCCCCGGATTCGAACTTGGGTGGGTTTTTTTTAAATGCATAGAATTATATCAAGTAAAAAGTTTAGTTACATATTTGGTCCATGTAGTTTACATTTTATTACATTATTGGTCCCTATTTTGAAATAATTATGGAAAAGGTCCCTATGATTTACACTATATTGCAAAGTTGGTCCCTATTTTGCCAATAGGGATACAGACCAATAGTGCAATATAGAGTAAACCACAGGGACCAACAGTGCAATATAGTGTAAACCACAGGGACCAACAGTGCAATATAATGTAAACCACAAGGACCTTTTTCATAATTATTTCAAAATAGAGACCAATAGTATAATAAAGTGTAAACCACATAGATCAAATATGTAATTTACCCAAGTTTATTATAACAAAAGGCATTATCTACCATCAACCAAAAACCAATAGATAACATTAAATACTTAAAATGATATTAATATAGGGTTAAGTACATGGGGGTGTATCGAACTTGTCACGTTTTATCATTGTATGTACCCAACTTTAAAAATTACCAATTAATGTACCGAACTTACTAGAATTGTCATTGTGTGTACCCAACCATTACTAGAATTGTCATTGTGTGTACTCTTGTCATTGCTAGAATTACCAATTTGTGGTTTAATTCTAAAGTTGTGTACACACAATGGCAATTCTAGCAAGTTCGGTACATTAATTGGTAATTTTTAAAGTTTGGTGCATACAATGATAAATGTGACAAGTTCGATACACGCCCATGTACTTAATATGGATTTAGTTTTAGAGTATATTACATATTTGGTCCTGTGGTTTACACTTAATTGCACTGTTGATTCCTATTTAAAAATAATTATGGATTTCGTCCATGTGGTTTACATTTTCTCACACATTTGGTCCCTCTATCCTAACACTGTTAGATGATTTAGTTATACTGAGGAAACTCTAAGGGTAATCTAGTCCTTTTATAGTTTCTTATTTTATATTAAAATTTATAAGAACCGGAAATGTAATTAAAATAAAAATTTGACACCCCACCCCCACCCCCATAGGATCTTCTTCTTCCTCTAAAAAAAACCCACTGCCTGCAACTAAACCTAAACCTAAACCAATATTGTTTATTTGATCAACACCAATAAAATAAAATAAAAACTTCATCTCTATATATAAATAACCCATCTCCATTTTTCTTTGTTTCGTCAACATCAAACTAATACAAGGGGGTTATTTTTCTTTCTCTCTATATATAAATAACCGATCTTCATTCTTCTTCCTTGGTTCTTTTTTATTTGTCAACACTCAACATCCACCATGGCAGAGGAATCGAATTGGATTGGAAGTTATTGATTTGATTGAGGTGATAAATGTAGAACAAGGGTTGAAGATGTTTTAAGAGGATTTTGATGGGTATTTATAGGAGGGAGAAAGGATGGAGGGGGTTGCCGACATTGACGCTTCCTTTAACCCTCGTAAACCATTAAATTTTAAAAATAAAATCTAGTGTTAGTTTGATGTTGAGGAAACAAAGAAAAATAGAGATGGGTCATTTATATATAGAGATGAAGTTTTTATTTTATTTTATTCTATTCATGTTGATCAAATAAACTAACAATGGGGATTGTTTAGTTTAGGTTTAGTTGTAGGTAGTGAGTTTTTTTTAGGAAGAAGAAGATGGGTAGGGATGGGGATGGGGGTGGGTGAGGTGTCAAAATTTTGTTTTAAGAGTAAACTACAACTTTGGTCCCTGTGGTTTATCGATTTTTTTGAAAGTGGTACCTAAGGTTTCATAATTCAAAAAGTGGTCCCTATGGTTTGGATTTTGTTCTGAAAGTGGTCCCTGGCCACTAACGACGTTAAAAACCTTCGTTAGTGCCAGGGGTATTTTCGTCCAACCATATGTGTGTGTGTGTGCATATGTAACACAAGGACCTTCGTCCCCATCTCCGGTCAACCTCCGTCCCCATCTCCGGTCAACCTCCGGCACCGACCACTTTATCCGGCCACCCTCACTTTTCCGGCTATTATTCCACCATTTTTTCCGATGACTCTCTCTTCTAGAAATTTAAACCTTTCTTCATAACTTTCTTCTTTCTCTTTCATGATTTTCTCATCCAAATCCAAAACCCCAATTTATCATCACCAATTTCCCACCCACACCATCATTGTGTATGTATGTATGTATGTATGTATATAAAACCCACCAAATCATCGTCATTATTCTCCATGAATGCAAAATTGTCATCATCCCTATAATTTGTTTCTTGTGATTTGATGACCCACCATTTGAAAGTGGGACTTGGTAGGTTATATATGTGTGTGTATGTTATATATGTGTATATATATATATATATATCACAAATCAACACCATAC
>LUCG01173084.1:176-13218 GCA_001633085.1 Carthamus tinctorius
CACACAATAATAAAACCATGGCTACAAACACCCGTGACTTTTGGCTACGTTTTACAAATATCCATGGCTATATATGTATTCTCTTTTGGTCACAGAAAAATGACTTCATGAGGCCATATGTTATCTATGGTCACAAATAATAATTGTCACAACATAAAACCAAGGTTTAGAAAAAAAAAACGTGACTATATATATGTCTATGGTCATAGTTTTTAATTGTTACTTGCCACGACAAAAAATTTGTGGCCATACGAACAATTTAGTCACAATTTTGTTTAAACCATGACACTTTGTCTAGACATGTTTTCTAATAGTCATGGTTATTGAGTTACATCGTGGCTAAAACAATACTCTAATTTTATTTATGGCGTTTAGTCACGGTTTTAGACCTAACCGTGACTAACATGAATTTCAAAAACCGTGAAAAATTACTCTTAATTTACAACTGTTTTAATTTTATCGTATCAATATTCAATAAAAGAATAAGAAAATACTAAACAATTATTAAAAGACCAAATTATCCTTAATTTAACGATTGTTTAGTATTAGTATTAGTATTAGGGACGAAAATGAAATGGATCGAGAACCACAAGGATGAAAACCATCAATTTTTAAAAAGACTAGGGACGCAAATAGCAATAAACAACAAACCATAGGAACGAAAATGGTAGTTTTACGAACCTCCAAAGTCCAAACCACAACATGGTTCGCGGCAAGGTGCGGTTAGTCGGTCGACGTCCGCCACGTGCAATCAAAGGTGGCAGCAACCACCACCACCACCACACCACCACCTCACTCTCACCTCCGCAAAATTCCTCCTCCGCCGTCCTCCTCCCGCCGACCAGCCGGAAAAATCAACCATATCACATGAATCCGGAGAGCTTGTTAGCATCGGCGGCCATTAACATAGGCCTTGCACTCGTCGTCCTCTGCCTCTTCTCCGTTTTGCGAAAACAGCATTCCAATGCCAACATCTACTACCCTCGCCGCCTCTCTCTTCACCATCCGATCTCCTTCGATCGCTCCTTCACTCTTCAACGCTTCCTTCCTTCACTCGATTGGATCCATGATGCTGTTAGAGTTACGGAGGATGAGATTCTCTCTACTTCCGGACTTGATGCACTCGTGGTTATCAGATTGTTCAAATTCGGGTTAGCTATACTTCATACTTTTTCCCCCTTTTTGTGTATACTACTGTATGTTCCATATTTCTAAGCTGTTAGAAAGGCTTACGTGAATTCACTTGGCAGGATAAAGTTTTTTGCGGTCTGCTCTGTTGTTGGATTGATGATTCTTCTGCCACTCAACTATTCTGTCTCCCCTGGACTATCTTCAAGCTCAAGTACCATGGACTCTTTCACGATTTCCAATATTCCTAGAGGATCGAACAGGTATGGTTTGTCAAAATGTTTTTTAGTATTAGCCTAGGGTTTACACGTTACATATTACTGATTGGCATTTTGTATGAACATGAATCCAATCTTGTTTAAGATATGGGAAGAACTGATGAAGCTAATGATTTTGTATGAAATAGTTGGGCCAACAAGGTCTTACATATGTCAAAATGAAATTATAGGAGGAATATGCAATTTTATCATAGAGAACATGTAGTGTAATAGGACTAACAATGATCAAAAGAGAACCAACTAAACTTGAATTGGAAAATAAAATAGTAAAGGTGATGGTTGGCTTGTGTTGGAATAGGTTAATGATGCTGTTGGATTCTTTTATGATCTGGTATTCTCTTGCTTATGTTTATTTATCAATCGATCATCATTTACTCTGAATAACGGGACTATTACAACTATTCTGAAATACATACGAGAGCAATACGTATTCAGTGTGTATCTATAGTTATTCACACATGGATGTAATGGGAAGTTTAAGGGCTTCAGCTAATACATGCATGTGAGAGAAATATATATTCTTTCGGGGCCAATAATCAAGATTAGAAAAGCCAACTCAGGTTCAATTATTTTCTTTGTTAGGTAGGTTTTATTACTAATTCACTTCTTTCTGTTCCACAGGCTGTGGGTTCACTTTTCATCATTGTGCTTTATATCTATTTCAGGATTATATATGCTTCATAAGGTAATCATCGTCTTATCTCACCATGTTGCCAAACTTTCCAGTCATCATGGTCTACCATCTTCTACCACAGTAATTGCTCCTGCTTTATGCTTTTCATGTAAGATCATTGATTATTTGGTTGCCAGAAGCTCCTTTGTTCAAGTTTTTTCTAATACATTCTTAAGTTTTTGATCGTAAAGTTACTTGGATGCTAGTATGCTACTGACCTTTAACGTATGTTTGTTAGGTAGTACTTCACCACTTAGTTCTCTAGTTCATGGACGAGCAGTAAAGTAGTAAGCCTTTTAGAGCATAACCATATGCAGCAGCATGTCTAATTTATGGTTCTTTGGGAGTGTGACTATATTAGTAATCAAAAATCGGAGTAAATGGAGTACAAAACAGAAACGGACTGAAAATGACACCTTATTTAAACCTGTAAAAGGCAGCAGCAGACCCAAATTATGCAATGGACGATAGTATGACTGATTCTACGCCTGTAATTAGTGCAGTTAGGATAAACGCGGGAGTGCACACTCGACAGGTCCTGCTCGAGGGCGTAAAGACACATTGCCATTATCCTGATAAGGAGTCGGGCATGAGGGGGCAAACTATGAAATGTTACCTTTGTCATTTGGGCTGCGTTGTCATATGTAAATTCGTAAACATTTCCGGTAGTTAAAATCCCTAAATCAATCAAATGCTTAACAACACAACTTCTTCAAAAAAATTCAACATGTAAACTCAAATAAACTAATAGCCAAATAATCTCCAAATGAGATATGATAAAAAAAAATGGAAGGTTATATCAAGAAAGTGACAAACAGACTCCATGAGGAAAGTGAGTCAGCACAGGTAAAAAGACGTTGAAACATTTAAATGCTAGCTGCAAGCGTTGAACCAACAACCTGTAGATAAGTGCCAAGGACCCTATCACTTGGACGTAACTGCTTCTCATTTTTTGTATTGCCTACACCCTGTCATCTTATCCCGCCCGGGGTTGGGGGGGGNTGAAATGTCTCCAGGATAACTAATATACATATATGCTTTTAAGTTTTAAGTCAGAAATTAGGGGACAACTATACAAAGGTGGAACCTAATTGATCAGGCTTAATGCAGCTGCCCGTGCTTGTATCAAATAATGTGAAACGGAATGAGCAAAAAGTATTTGGATTTCAATGAGTAACAGATGTCAGCATAATTTAACATGATATGGCCTCTAACATAGTGTGATTTTTAACACGAATGACGTAATTTTAATCGCAGAACTAATTCCCATGGCTTGACATGAATTCGGTTAGTAACTTAGTTTTTTTTTCTCCATATGCTCTACTTTTGTAAAGTCAACTGTTTATTGCATTTGAATATTTTGGTGAAGTTCATAACAGGTGATCTTCTACCCCATTTGATCTCTAGGAATACAAGGCTGTCCTTCTGAAAAGGGTTGAGCAACTGCGGAACCTGAGGAATCAACCAAGTCAAGTCATTGTTCTGGTTCGACAAATTCCTTTATGTGATGAACACAAGACACTTAGCTGCAGTGTCGATCATTTCTTCTCCAAATATCATCCTCGTGCTTATCATTCATATCAGATTCTATACACTGCAAAGTATCTTGAGGTACTATTAAGTATACCATGCAAAAACATCATAGATGTACATGCATACATACGTATTCCATGTTCGAATGGTTATCTTACGAGACTATGAGTGTAATTCACATCTTCTATAAATCTCATGGAGCATCATCTCTGTCTTCACTTAGGCCATGGTTTTTCTGCAAGTCGATTTTTTGGCAAGCAAGTACATTAGAAGACTCAAACAGCAGATTTGAGAACTCACGGCCCAACTTTTATTTGGTTTCCTTATTTTTTGGACTTGCATTTTGAAGGAACTTGTCAGACAAAATATTCATTCGGTGATGTAGTCATGTAGGATATACAATGGAGAACATAATACTGGTGCTTCATATTACTACATTTTTTAGTTCCTTTTCTTTACATGTGAGAACATAAAAACAAAACGCTAGCTGTCTATATTACACTGACAACAACAGCAAACCATAGCTGAGACTACTTTGTTGTAATTACAATTGGGATCTGAATGACAACCCAAGCCAAGGCTCCCCATTCTTTGCTTTTTCTGTGATTTCTTTCTGTTAAAGATATTTCCTTGAAGTTCCATTTTGACTATCATCTTGGATTCATTTAGGCTAGTGAATTTGGCAGATGATGGATAGTCATTCAGTCTTATGCAATCTCTCAATTCTGTAACTCCATATACAACAATGTAAAGATGGGTCTCCACAATGGATACCATAAGAATTGAAAAGGCTTGTCGAGTGCAAGAGGTGGACAAGTCGTATATCTTCTGCGCCGTCATGATCACCAAGTTGTTGTTTTAGTAAATAGGTCGTTACCTCTTCTGCTTTATATAAGAACTGTTTGATTATTGAATATATTAAGCAACTTGGATATCACTTTATTGTTTCAGTAAATAATTTAATGAAAAAATTGCTGGGTAATCAGTGAACTTGCATTTATTGATGGAAATCATTTGCTTAATTAGCTGCTATGTTGGTGACTGAAAGACAACTCTGCTGATTGACCACTATTGGCAAATTTCCAATTACATGACACGAGGAGGTGAAACCAAACGACCATAGTTTAAAAACAAAGCTTGCCCAAAAAGTTTTAACAATTTGAAAAATGAGAAGGAATGGAAAGAACCAAGTGTAGAAACGTAAGTTAGAAAGAAGAACCAAGGCTAGAGAAAAGTAAGCAGCACCATAAAACAGAAAGTAGGCATAAAAATCCATGTTGTAGGTAAAGATAATGACACAACTTCTAGTCTAACTTAGGACTCTGGTAGCCTATCTCCCGGCTAGTTGCCCTACCCCCAATCTCTACCTCTCGAGCTCCCTTCCTCCCAAAACCAGGAGATAGATCTTTATAATAGCCTGAGGCCTTAATGATCTCATTGGAGATTGTGGCCTGGCATGTCAAAAACATTAACAACTATCGGCTCTTCTAGCTAATGCAACCTATGTTCACTTATTTGGAGGCATGGCTGCAGAGAATGTCTTGCAGAGTCTGTGGAGTTTGAACTCATGGAACAAATTGGGAAATTAGTAAAATTTCAAGTGGTGCCCTTTGATTGATTTCTATGCGTAATCGATTTCTAAAACAAATGGTTGAAGTCTCAGTGAACTGATTGGGTAATGGAGTCTCAGATTCAAACAACGGAGCACTTAAGATAGTTACTATCAGTATGAGGAAGACCTTTGTGATGTACGTGAAAGAATGACAAATTTTTCATGACCACATAGCTGAGGACATTTTTTCAGATTTGAAGTAGCAGTTATCAAATTGACATGGCACACGGCAACTAACTATTGAAACTGCCGGCAAGAAATGCTACTGGATAAGAGGTTCAAGCAGACATCTTTTGCTTAATTCACCCCATGGCCCAAAAGATATTAGTTCTTCTTCCATCTACTTACTGTCAATAGTGACTTGTCTGAAAGGAAAACGCCTACATGTTGCATTTCAACATGATATTAAAACTTTACCAGATATATTAGTGCATCTGTTTGAAATTATAGTTTGCTTATTGTCATTGGATTGGGTGCTTACCCTTTCACATTAATTTCTATGCTGTATACATACATGACCTTCTAATTTCACATGCGCCTAGGATAGTTGATAGACAGTTTCAATTTACCATATTAATCACCATTCGATTTGTACTTTGTAGGAGTTGCCCGTTGCTTTTGTTGCATTTAGGTCTCGCTGGGATGCTTCCCTTGCTTCCCAAACACAGCAGCATCCAAATCCATTATTGTGGATCACTCAGATGGCCCCAGAACCTAGAGATGTATTGTGGAAGAATCTGTCAATCCCTTATAAGCATCTGGTACTTTACAGAACTGGGGTATTTGTAGCAGAGCTTCTTTTCACTATATTCTTTGCTATTCCAGTTACAGCGGTCCAGGGAATAGCACAGTTCGAAAAGCTAAAGAAGTGGTTCCCTCCAGCCATGGCTGTGCAATTAATGTAAGTTTCCATGAATCTGTACCCTTTTTGTGTTGTATGCATTTTCATCTAACCGAAAATAAGTTGGCTATATAAATTTCTTTTCAAGATTGGCAACTGAATATAACAGCCAACTGATGTTTTCTGTTAAATTACTTGTACATGTCGTGGTTACTAGTTTCTGTTGGTGTATACTCTTCTCCATTCATTCAAAATAGTTTGTCTTCTGCAGACCAGGATTGAGCTCCGTTATTACAGGATATCTTCCAAGTGTTATTCTTAGTTGGTTTGTATATATCGTGCCTTACGTTATGAAAGCAATGGCGAGGGTAGCAGGTTATGTTTCAAGAAGTGAACAGGAACAAAAGGCTAGCAGCATGGTTTTCTACTTTTTGATGGGTAACGTCTTCTTCATGAGTGTTTTATCCGGGTCTTTGCTTGATCAGATTGGGAAATCTTTCATCAACCCAAGGGATGTACCAAGCCGTCTTGCAAAGGCTGTCTCTGCTCAAGTGAGTGGCCTGACTTCTTTATCTCTCTCGGTTCTTTTTTGTGCTCTTTACTTAGTTTTCATACATTTGGATCCAAAACTTTGTTCGTTGATAGTCTAATATCTCTCTTTCTCATGATTTCTTTTGGAGTATTAGAGGATCTTTGATTGGGCAGATAAATTAGGATTTTTTTTCTACATTACATGTTTCATAATGTCTATTTTATGCCAGATTACCTTAAGTTTATCACTTCTTAATCTGAATCTAGGTCTTATGCCAGTCATATAGCTGACCCTTTTCTTTTACTCTTTTTTCTCAAGCTTCTGCATAGTTTCCAGATCTACATTAAATAGTCTAGAAGATTCAGGACTTAATTTGTCTTTTTTTTTATTCTGTTCAGGCAGACTTCTTTATGACATACATTTTAACGAGCGGGTTGTCTGGATTTTCTCTGGAGATTCTTCAGCCTGCATTACTTACTTGGGAGACTATGAAAACGCATACATGGGGACGAGGAAAAAAGAAATCCAATTACCTTTATTCATTCCCTTATTACAGAGTTCTTCCCTTTATTGAGCTCTTTGTTCTTGTTGGCATCGTATACGCAGTCATTGCACCATTGCTTCTTCCGTTTCTGGTCGTCTACTTCCTTCTAGGCTATGTGGTATTCATCAATCAGGTTTGAGCTTTCATCCTTCATATATCGCCTTGTTACTTACTACAAATATTATTCGTCTCATGTTACATGATTAAGAACTTATGTGCTTGATCTCAATGTTGTTTGTTCCTCTTAACTGAAAATCTGAAATGCTGTATGTATTGCCTTTATTATACTATTTTTGCTGTTTAAACCATAGTCACCTAAATCGCGGTCCGCGCCGGTATGGGAACCCGGTTCGCCATATCAGCCGTACCCGATACGGATGGGGGTAGGTTCATTAGGAACAACCCGGTACGGTGTACCATGTAGTCTAGTACGGTGTACCACATTTAAAAAAACAAAACGGGAAGTTTAAGGAGTAAGGACATAGGACTTAGGAAACATGATCATGTAATGCAATCAATCATTCCAAAACAGAAACAAGATTACAATAAACATAAAAAGTTCAAAACATAAACATAGAAAGTCCAAAACATAAACATAAAAAGTCCAAAACATCAATAAAAAATCAGTGGCCAAAGATGCTTACCAACAATCTATTTTCATGGCCAAAGATGAAATTGGTGTTCCAATCGAGTATTATATAGCGAACCAAACACAAATTCAACGATCCTAACCATGAATTGAGTACTGATCGGTTCGAATTGTAGAAATGTTTGGCGCGTTTGATCGGCGATCCAAGGATCATACCGATTGCAATTTGGTGCGCCTCCATACCGTGTTTCGTACGGAGCGATAAGAACGAAATTCGGGGGCAATTTAGCGATTTAGGTAACTATGGTTTAAACTTAGGAATGTGTCGGAATGTTGCTTGTAAAAATGCTTGTTAATGTATCATCCGAATTTGGACAATAGAATATTAGATAAACTATAAGATCAAGTTGGGTGTGCCTGATTTGTAAGGTTGATAATTACGAAACACTTATCATTCCAATATTTCTCTGTGCTACTGAAAGCTTATTCAATGGCCCCTTGAATAAATGAAGTAGATGTAGAATCCAAATATAGTTTTTAACAGCAACCCTCGAAGACACTTTTGTCGTATTCCCAAGGCAGACACTATTATGTGAAATGGAGAAAGCAGTTTGAAGTTCGAGTAGAACTAGTATAATTTGTTAAAGAACACCATAGCTACGAAGTTGGCTTAGTGCTTGTTTACCACACGCTTACTGGGTAAGTGCTTACGCTAAGAGTCACCACCCTCACTTATCTTATCGGTTAACATTCTCGGTCATTAAAATGAATTGTTGGTAACTGTCTTTTACCTGGTAAGCGCTTACTGGGACAGAGTCTTCTGAGACAAAACGAAGACGATGGAGAATTTCGAACTATGATTTCATTCATACTATGTACAAAATTTATATTACAAAAATGACAAGGAAACTACATATTTACTTTCCAGATAAAAGACATCCCTTCCAAAACAGTTGGAGGATGATTGATATGGTTTCCATTCTTGAAACCTTCCTTCTTTCCAACATCTTCTCTCTCACTTACCGGGTAAGATTCTTAATCCTTGCTAAGCCTAACCGGGTAAATTTTTTGGTCCTTCCCATGCTCACCCGGTAAGGTAAGTGACACTGACACCCGATAAGCTTTTGGTAAACCGGCCCTCAAGTGTGGATCTGGGGTGACACTGATCTAAGCAATCAACATTGGAAGGTTATTAAATGACATGCATTTATCTTTTTGTTTATCCCTTATCGAAGATTTCTCTATGGAAGTTGAATTGAATTTTGAAGAGGGGATGGAGCAGCCTTTGGCCCGTATACAGGGGGATTTATTCAATCACATTAATTTGTGCTCGTAGAATAAGGCGCCCGACAGGCTTTCTGTTTTCTTGTATTCAAAATTAGTTATTAATCATGATCTTGGAACTTGGTAGTTTCATGAGATGCTCTGTAATAGTCCTTCCGGGAATGCACTCTAGAAATTTCTAGCGGTTGACCGACCCTCAACAAATTTGACTTGTATGGATATTGTTGGAGTCCCACATCGAACTTGTATATACATAGGTGCCTCCCTCTTTCTATAAGGGCTTTCTTAGAGAGAAATTCAAAGGACTTCCACATATCCTCACATGGTATCAGAGTCGCAGTTTACCACATCTAGGGAGACCTTCATTCTAGGAGGCACGTCTAGCCTCCATTTGAGGGGGCGAATTGAAGTCCCACATCATCTGAACACAGACCATCAAACCTGTAAGGGATCTTTTAGAGAGAGATTCAAAGGATTTTCACATCCTCAGTTATTATCACAGTTTTTAGTAGTTTGTAATGTGATCATGTTTACTACACTAATAGATGATAAATTAATGAGTTAGCTATATTATTTGGTATGGTAGATTTAATGCTAACCACATGACATGTATTCATGCAGATGCACGATGTGTACGAAACTACATACGAGACCTGTGGGCAGTATTGGCCGCACATTCACCATCATGTGGTTGTGGCCATCATTATCATGCAAGTTACCATGATCGGTCTCTTTGGACTGAAGTCAAAACCCTCTGCATCTATCGCAACAATTCCGCTCGTTGTCATCACTGTAGCTTACAACGAGTATTCCAAGTTCCGTTTTCTTCCAACATTTTACAAATGCTCCGTCAAGGTATGGCTGATATGCATCTCTCATCTTTCCTGTATTTGACTGGTTAACTTGAAATCATGCACTGATGATGTATTATTTAACACCTGCAAATCTTTTGAAGATTTTTGAATATAAAAGAACAACATATTTCACACTTAGAAGTCAAAACATAGAAATCGACCACAAGCCTGCCTGAGCACATGGGAAGTTATTTCAATTCAGATGGAACTAAATAAACACCTACATGCACTAAAATCAGTTTTATAGGGCGATAAATATGTCTAAGGTAGCGTGTGGTACATTGACTGGATGAGATGGGGCAAAATTGAATTAATAGTTTGTCCTACGTTTGGTACAACTAGAACACAATTAGACTAAAACTATTAGAATGACCGGATTACCCCTAAAATGTCATTTGCTGCTTTTTGTCATATAAATCTTTAATACAAAATTAAAAATATATAATTCTATTGTATTATCTATTTATATTTTTGATTTTTCATTCTCCGCTTCATTTTTCAAAAACACTAAAAATATATTTATTTATATATCATTTTACTTTAAGATATATTATTTGAGAAATATACCATTTTCCTTTTAAAAATATATTTATTTAAATGTATATATATATTATCTTATTTTTTTAAATTATAAAAAATATATTATCCGTAGATGACTCGGGATCGGTGCATGGATGGTATAGGGAAAAAGGTTGAATTATAGGGTAACATGATCATTTTATGTTTTGTCCGATGTTCCACCTTTTATGGTGGAACTAGAAAACTCAAATAGTCAGATTAAATTTTTGTACCATCTTGTCCAACCTCATTTTCGTCCCATGGCATGCCAAACATGAGACTTTATTTTTGTCCCATCTTGTCCCACCCAGTTTGCATACCCAACTCACCCTAAATGTTGTAATAGACTACCGTCTAGTCCTTAGGTTTATATGACCAAACACTTGTCATCTTGTGTAAAAGTGTTTCAATAACTTGAACGACTTTCTGGGCGTCATAATAAGTAATAAAGTTTATTTTGTATATAGTCTAGCCCATGGGCCTTAGCCCATTCCTGTGCTTAGCTGTTGTATAAATACCTTAGGTTTTCTCCTTTTCTAGTTGATGCACCTGTAAACTTTCTCTGATCAATATACGATTTAGCTTCACAGCCACTCTCTCTCATTTTCTAACAATAAGATTTATGACTCTTTTGAATTGAAGTGTATTAGCTTTTTCTATATGATACTTTTAAGAAGTGTCGTATCAAACATACCGACACTGGTTGTGTAAGATACATTTTCAAGAAGGTCATATAAAAATATGATGCAAAATTGTTTGGTCTTATAATCTTATATCTTATAAAGCCGTCTATTATAACATTTAGACTTATTTGGCATCCTATGAGTGTTCTTTGTACTTTTTTGTACCCTTTTACAACTTTTGTAATCTTATTGTTGCTTAGGATGCCAAGGATAATGATGAACTTGACAAAGATGGTCCAAGTGATGATGCTTGCCGGAAAGCGTTAGATGCATATCGTCCATCAGCCTGCCAACAAACATACGTTGCCACGGAAGAATCAACTTCAACACAACCATTGTTATCATCGACGGTCTAGTTGCTTTCGTGTCTACTTCCGGATCTCCTCGGCTTGCCATCATGGGCCAAAATCCAAATGATTCGATCTCTTTAAACTGATGTATTGTACTCTTGACCACATCAGCAATAAAAAGTATGGATCGAGGCCACGTCCTCCGCAATATGAAAGTACAGAGGCCTTGGGGGTTAAATCTTCCTTATAGCAAGCAAGACCCGAGTTCTAGATGAAAACACAATGGTAATCGAAGCTGAAAACACGATACTAAATAAATGGTGGTGGTGTTATATATATAGAAATTATAATTTAACCAGTTGCATACCCATGTAGTACAGCGGGATGCAAAAGATCATTTATCTTTTTTGAACGAGAATAAAGGATTTTGAGCGTGTTTATGGTCTTGTTAGAAGGGATCTTTTTAGGACATTATGAGGGTAGGATTGTCTCGCGCTTGCGGCTTAAGCTATGTCCTTAAAAATGTTGTTGCTTCTAAGGCCTGAGGCTTAATCATCCTGTCAAGGTACAAATCTTGCTTAGAGGACATGAGTCATCATGACAAATAGATTCAAGTATGTGACCTTGAATAACATTTTAATTAAATCTATGACTTCTTGAAATGTATGAAACTATTTTTTTCTTTTATAGGTTAGGAGGTTATAACCTTATTAAAATCTCATTTAAATTATTTACCTAAAGATCCCTAACATATGTTGTGGATGGATATCAAAGCATGTCTAGCATATTGGTAAGGTAACATCCTCTAGGGTCAGTGGATGGTATCCCTGACTATTCGGGTTTGAACCACGTGGTGAGCATGTGGCAATATCCAGATCATGGTTCTGTCACATAGTGGTACCTTTAATTGGACAAGGTCGTGATCGATGGGGATTAGTCAGGAGCCCTTGGATAAAAAAAATAATATTGTGGATGCATGTATAAAAAGTGTGATGTTTTGTACAACATTCGATTTCGACGTGCCATATCCAACTTCTGGTTTGGCCTTGTTTGCGGTTCGGCTAATTCTTGATTACTCTATATTTTGTCCTAAAAATAATTATCCATCCATATTTTTATTTGATTGAAAATATTGTCGACTTTAATAGTAAGTATATGTTTTTCAATTTTTTTTTAGTTATGTGATAAAGAAATTTCTCTTTATTATTAAAAATAAATTTGCTATTTAATTAATTAAAATTGTAATAATTGTATTTTCTAGAATTGTCTTTTTTATGATGGGTGAATATTTAAATATTTTGAGACCGATGAATTATTAATGAAATATGATATCTTCGTTCACATGGATATGTTCTTTACACATTGTCTTTGTATCCATTCTTTCCGTTATGAATTATAGTTGATTACTTATTTCATGCAATGATCAATGATTTCATGCAATAATATTATATATATATAGAGAGAGAGAGAGAGAGGTATGTCAATTTAAANGGATTGACGCGATTCATGGGAGGATAGAGATTATTAAGGGGAGGGGGGACCACGGTCAAAGCGCCTTTTGTTGACCGGATAAGTGGCTAAGATTGCTCCTCACGTTTTCTTAAAAAATTATGTTTCTCATTTGAACATTTTTCTATATATAT